>PVJI01016789.1:0-37357 GCA_004026765.1 Micronycteris hirsuta
GTCTTCACAGGTGAATTTTACTAAACACTCTGAGAAGAACTAACACCCCTCCTTCTCAAACTATTTCACAAAATTCCAGAGGAAGGAAGGTTCCCAAGCTTATTTACCAGGCTAGTATTATCCTAATTCCAACACCAGATAAAGACCCTGCAAAGAAAGAAAATTATGGGCCAATATACCTGATGAACATAGATGCTAAAATCCTCAAGAAAATGTTAGCAAACTGAATGCAGCAATGCATCAAAAAGACTCTACGTTGTTATCAAGAGGGATTTATTCTGGGAATGCAAAGTTGGTATAACATTTGCAAATCAATAAATATGATTCGCCACATAAACAAAATGAAGTATAAAACCCCATGCTCATATCAATAGATGCAAAAAAGCATTTAATAAAATCCAGCACCCATGTTTGATAAAAACTGTCAGCAAAGTGGGAATAGAGGGAACATACCTAAACATAATAAAGGCCATATATGACAAACCCACTGTCAGCAGCATTCTTAATGGGCATAAACTGTAAGCATGCCCCATAAATAAGGAACAAGACAGGGATGTCTGCTTTCACCTCTATTATTCAACATAGTACCTGAAGTCCTAACCACAGAAATCTGACTAGGAGAAGAAATAAAAGGCATCCAGATTGGAAAGGAAGAAGTAAAACTGTCTTTATTTGCAGATGACATGATAGTGTACATATAGAACACCAAAGATTCCACCAAGAAACTACTAGAACTGATAAATGAATTCAGCAAAGTAGCAGGATACAAAATTAATATCCAGAAATCAGTAGCATTTTTATATGCCAATAATCAACTAATAGAAGGGAAATTAAAAAAACAATCCCATTCACAGTTACTACCAGAAAGAATAAAATACCTAGGAATATACCTAACCAAGTTTGTAAAAGACCTGTACTCAGAAAATTATAAGACATTGAAGAAAGAAATCGAAGAAGATATAAGTAAATGGAAGCGCATACTGTATTCATGGATAGGAAGAATTAACATCATTAAAATGTCCATAGTACTCAAAGCAATCTATAGATTCAAGCAATTCTTATCAAGATTCCAATGACATATTTCACAGAACTAGAACAAATATCTCAAAAATTTATATGGAACCACAAAAGGTTCCACATAGCAACAGCAATCCTGAGAAAGAAGAACAACATTGGAGGAATTATGCTACCTAACATCAAACTATATTACAAGGCCATAATAATCAAAACAGCATGGTGCTGGCATAAAAACAGGCACATATGTCAGTGGAATAGAATAGAGAGCCCAGAAATTAACCCACACCTTTATAGTCAATTAATATTTGACAGAGGAAGCAAGCAGATACAATGGCTAAAGGTAGTTTATTCAATAAATGGTGTTGGGAAAATTGGACAGATATGTGCAAAAAAATGAAATTAGACCAACTTCTTACACCACACACAAGAATAAATTCCAAATGTACAAAGACTTAAATTTTAGACTCTAAACCGAAAAAATCACAGAAGAAAACATAGGCAGCAAAATCTTGGACATTTCTTATAGAAATTTTATATCGGATATACCTCCCCAGGCAAGGGAAACAAAAGAAAAATAAATGAGACTACATCAAACTAAATTTTTTTCCACAGTTAAGGATATCATCAACAAAATAAAAAGACCCACAGAATGGGAGAACATATTCACTGATTCATCTGATAAGGAGTTAATATCCAAAATTTATAAATTACAAAAATCAACACCAAAAATCAAACAACTCAATTAAAAATGGGCAAACTTTTCTTCAAAGCGGACATACATATGGCCAATAGCCTTATGAAAAGATGCTCAAGGTCACTAATCATCAGAGAAATGCAAATTAAAGCCACAATGAGATACTGTCTCATACCTGTCAAAATGGCTGTCATCAATCAATCAACAAACAACAAGTGCTAATGAGGATGTGGAGGATGTAACCCTTTTGCACTATGGTGGGAACGCAGACTGGTGCAACCACTGAGGAAAGCAGTGTGGAGATACCTCAAAAAATTAAAAATGGATCGTCTTTTTGACCCAGTGATCCCGCTTCTGGGAATACCTCTGAAGGAACCCAAAAACACTCATTCAAAAGAACATAATCACCCCTATGTTCATTTCAGTCTTATTTCATAATGCCAAGATATGTAAGCAGCCCAAGTGTCCATCAGTAGATGAGGGGATAAAACAACTATGGGACATTTATGCAGTGGAATTCTACTCGGCTGTTAAAAAGAAGAAAAGTTTTACCTTTTGTGACAGCATGGGTGGACCTGGAGAACATTATGCTAAGCGAAATAAGCCAGTCAGAGAAAGACAAATTCCGTATGATTTCTCTCATATGTAGAATCTAATGAATAAACTTAAATGCAAGCAAAACAGAAACAGACTCATAGATGGAGAGCAGATGACAGCTAGTGAGGGGTGTGGTTAGGGGTGGACGGACTGAGCAAAGAGGGAAAGGACTCATGGACATGGACAACAGTGTGGTGATTGCTGGGGGGAGTGGTGTATAAGGGGACTAAATGAATGAAAAAATACAATAACTGTTAAGTTTTTAAAAAATTAAAAAATTAAAAATTAAACACCAATTAAAAAAAGCAACTCAGTGACTAGAAGCTTGATAGAATGACTAATAGAAATGGAACCAGAGACAGTGCTGGTTTGGGCAGATAGTAGGTCTAGCCTCTACCTAAACCTTGGAACGGTAGAGGATTTTTTAGTGTGTCAGGCAGCCTGTCTACCATGGGATAATTCAACTAATTATTGGTGAAGAAACTAAAGTTTATATTAGCAAAAACTTGTCTGAAATCTAAAGCTAATCTTGGAACACTGTTTCCAGAAGTATTTTTCTACACAAAATTAGAAGAGATTTATATTTTTTAAATATAAAAACTGTGTAATTAAGCAAAAATAATGAACTATGTACTTATTACAATATGTAAAAATTTAGACCAAAAAACTTGAAGGAAAGGTAATAATTAGGTGAGATTTAAACACTGTTCCAGGAGAAAAGAATCACATATGTGAACACTTTGGGGTGATGGGAAGAAGTGCATTTGGGGAATTATAAATACTTTAAACCAAATAGAGTATAGGAGGGTGGGGGTGGGGCAGATCTGCAGAACCTAGTAAGCCAGGTTAACTGTTTAGAGTTTATACCATAAATAGCAATGAGGACTATGGTAAACAATGTTCATTCTCCAAAGACACCCAGCTCCTAATCCCCAGAACCTGTGAGTATGTTACATGGCTAAAGTAACTTTGCAGATGTGTTTAAGTTGAGCATCTTGCAATGCAGTAGCTATCCTGGACTATCCTATGGACCAACATAATTTTAAGGGTCCTCATAAGAAAAAGATGTGTTGACAGAAGCAGAGAGAAGGGAGGACGTGGGGGATGAGAGGGCAGAGAGAGAGAGAGAGATTTAAAGATGCTATATTGTTGGCTTTGAAGATGGAAGACTAGGCCTGAGCAAAGGAATATAGGCAACGTCTCAAAATTAGAAGACACAAGGAAATGGTTTCTTTCTAAGATACTTTGGAAGGAACAAGCTGATACCTAGACTTTAGCCCAATGAGACCCATTTGAGCCTTCTGACCTCCAGAGCTATATGATAAGTAGTGTTCTTAGACACTGAACCTATGTTTCCTATAGTAAAAAATAGGAAACTGATACAGGTACAGAGCTAATAAACATTGCTAAAGGATTCTGTATGTCTCTCCCCGCCCCCAGCATTGAACATGGGAGCCTTGTGATGGCAGAGATGATAGTGAGCCAATCTGGATTGATGATAAAGACAGCTGCCCAGGAGAGTCTTTAATCTAGGGGGAGGTGAAAGATACACCTTCTGTCTTAAGTCACTGAGAGTTTTGCTTTGATACTGAAGCAGTAGCCTCCCCTATCCTGATTGACATAAAAAGCCACTGATGGCTTTGAAATAGAAAAGTGGCACGGTCAGATTTGCATTTTTACTATTATTTTAGCTATAGAGTGAGGATTGGATTGGTGGAATACAAAGTGGTTAGGTACATAGAAGACTACTGTAAGCATCCAGGAAAAATAAGACCATAATAGGGTAGAAATAAATATAAAGAGAAAAGAACAGTTTGAAAGATATTTCTGGAAGTCAAATCAATAAAGTTTGGTGATTAATTGGATATAGGAGGTGAAGGAAAAGAAAGAAGCAAGGATGGCCAAGTTTCTTGTTTGGAAGGTTGATGGTAAGAAAGAGAACACATGAGAAGGAGGAGAAGAGGAGGGTGAGGTCACGAAGAGTTTAATTTAGTTTTGGTTATAAGTGTCTATTGATCACCCAAGGGGAGGTACATTGCGGGAAGCAAGCTATATTGATCTGGAGCTCAGTGAGCGCTTTAAGCTGGAAGTTAGATTTGGGAGTCATCAGTGTATAGATGTAAGTGGATCCATTCATTCACTCAATAAGTGTTTGCGTGCCTAGCGCATGAGGAGCACTGTTCTAGGCCCTGGAAATACAGACTAAAAAATCTTGGCCCTCAAACAGTGTGCGTTCTAGTGGGAGTAGCTGAGATAACCCAGGGGGAGGATGGCGAATGAGAAAAGATAAGAGCTTAGATCTGAAGCAAGAATAACACCTACATGCGAAGAGCAGCTGAAGGAATAAAGTCCAAACTCTTTAGTCTGATATAAAAGATCATAACCTGACTTTTATCTCTCTCCAGACTTATCTCCCAAAGTTTTCATGAGACTAGCTTTATTCAAAGGGAAAGATCAATAGTTAGGATGAAAACCAGAAAAGTATAATATCAAGAAGACCAAAGGAGAATGTATCTTAAATATTTAAGTCAAGTCTATTAAATATTATACAAAGACCCAGGAAGAGGGGAACTGAAAAGTATCTGCTTGCTTTGACATACTGGTCAGAGTCAGAGGCAAGAGCAATTTCAGGGCCTGAGGCAGTCCTGGAGGGTCTAGGCCAAATGGGCTGCAACAGGATAAACATTCTTGCGTGATAAAATATTATAAGATGGAATCTTAGTTATCTACTGTTGTATAACAACTTATCTAAAAATTTAATAACTATTTATAATCACACACAGTTTTGGAGGTTCAGGAATAAAGGATCAGCTTAACTTAGATGGTCTGGCTCAGGGTCCCTCTCACGAGGTTGCCAGCAAGATGTCAATCACGCTGCAGACGCTGAAAGCCTGACTGAGACTTGAGGCTCTGTGTCCAAGCTCAGAAGCTTCAGTTCCTCACCAGCTATAGCTTGAAGGACCAGTGTCAGGAGGCCTCTCTTGGAGGCTTGCTACCACTGAGGGTGTGGAAGCGCAAAGTAAGGAGTCTTACTTTTCTACTTGGAGTGGTGAAGTAGGCTGTGGTTACATATCACATTTCTTTTCTTAAAAATCTGTTGTAAATGCTATTAAAAATAATAGCTTTTGGTGAGGCATCAAAACACCAGTGCCTGCAGGATAAAAAGAGTTCTGGCAAAAAATAAAAAATAAAAAGATGAATTTTCCTCAACAAAATGTTTTATTACCCTGACGAGAGCTTCAACTTCAGTTATTGTGACCTGGGTCTTAGTCTCGTTTGGACACACTTGCCATAGATTATCCCATTAAACAACTTGGCGAGAGCCCGGCCTGCTGGGCCAGTTGGTTGGAGCTGCATCCCACTCATCAAAAGTGTTGCCGGTTCCATCCCCAGTCAGGGCCTGTACTTAGGTTGTGGTTTGATCCATGGTTGGGGTTCATGCAAGAGGCAACTGATTGATGTTTCTCTCTTTCTCTCTCTCCCTTCCTGTCTCTCTAAAATCAATAAAAACATGTTCTCCAGTGAAGATTAAAAAAGCAAACAGAAAAAACCCAACTTGGTGAGAAAGGCCATGCTGATATGTTTTATCTGTAGTTAATAGATTATAAATCAAATGTTTTATTTTTATTATCTCCTATTTTAATATTATTTATCATGTGTATCTTATATTTTATTGCTTTTTTAAACTCTATAGTCCAATGTTTTATAAATAGTGGTTAAAAAACACCTGATTAGCATGATGACCACAATGAATGCTATTGGTAAAATAGCTGTTTCAGGATAGCTTAACCTACACATTAATATATTAAATGTTCTAAAAAATTCTGCAGTAAAAAAAGTGACCTCAATTTATTTGGCTACAGATAATGCCTTAGTATCCAGCTGAATTAGCGTTTCTTGGAAAACTCTTTGGAAAACAAAAGATGACCTAATCCTTCTTCTCTTCTCTTTCTCAACTCCTATACTCCTCACCACGGTGCTGGAGATCACTGCAGGGATTGCCTCACGGCTGACCATCTACGGGTCCCTCCTGCCCAGTCCAGTCTTACATGGTCAACACAGCTGTCCTCCTCAAGCAAAACCTGATCACTGTTCTCTTTAAAACCATCTGGTAACATTCAGAATCAGGCACAAACAGTAGCCTGTCATAAAAGATCCTTCTGCCACTTTTCCAGTTTTGAGTCCTGACCTCTCAAGCATAAACTCTGAAGCAGCTGCACAGAATTTCCAGAGCCCCTCAAACATACCACATTCTTTTACCTTGCCATTCCACCCCCCCCCCCGAAAATACTTTCTCTCTTTACTTGGAAAGATTACTAGCCTTTGAGATTTCTCTTAAGTATAACTATATGAAATTTTTTTTGCATTGCCTTGTTAGGCAGATTTTTCTCCTCAATAAACTTTATGTTCAAATATTTCAAAGTAATTTTTTATTTTAGCTGCACTGGGTTGAAACTCTTTCCAACGAGTTTAGTTGACTAGCCAACCTGGCTCAGACACGCAGCCGGGAAGGCACAGCTCTTCTGGAAAGGTCAGATTCTTTGCAACTGGTATTGGCAAGACTGGAGTTAGGTGTTCAGCAAGTCTGGCTACAACTCTTTCAGAGTTCAGAACTGAGATTTTGTGCGTAATTTAAACGTTGACAGTTGATCATTTTCTAAGCTAGTCGAATTTCTCCCTTTCCCTACCCCCACACCACCCAGTGACAATTTACACCTACATTTATTTACATGGGACAAATCCACTGAAGTGGTCATATGTTGCTATTGGCTGTCCTACATCCACTCAGTGTTTTTCTGCTCATATTGCTCTACCTTTTCCTTTGGGGAATCACTGTCCTTTGTGATCAAGAGTAGCTTCATGGCCCACAACTATTCAATCAGAGTATTTATTTCTTTGCTACAGTGATTGACTCAGGGCTGAGTATGTAAAGCAAGCTAGACTAATGAGATTCAATTTTTGACTTTCGCTGCAAGTATTGAGGAAGAGGCACCCTTTTTCGTCAGGAATTTCTACGTTGGTCAAATGTATGTCTGTAATTACAGGGAGCCAGTACACGAAGGAAGTGTGCTTGAGCAGGAAGACAACTGAGGGGAACAAGGAGGTAAGACTAGATACCTGTTCTCTGATGTCCTTCAGAATGCCTGTACCCAACCTTGTCTGGGATTTTAATTGGATGAGCCAATTAATTTTTTTTCTTAAGCCAGTTTGAATATGGTTTCTGTCACTTGGCATTTAAAAAGCCTCGATAATATAAAGGAATTGTTTGTTTACACACCTGATTTCAGTGATAGCTCCTGACATGTTGTACCAGGTACTCCTATCTCATCTTTCATTGTATGAATCACTGAGCCTCCATCGTAAAGCAAGTATGTGATTTCCCAAAGTTAAAAGACTTATTTATACTAAGAATGCCATCCATTTTTTTTCCTGGGGCTAAACAAATTGATTGTTAACATTATTTGAAAAAAATAAATCAGTGAAAATAGCCTGGAAAACCCTGGGAAAGGAAGGAGGAAAACGGCATCTTTAGCAGATATTGAAACTTACTATAAAGTCACTATAATTAAAATTTTTATATTGGTACCTTGAAAAACAGACTGACTCTTTGAATAGAAAAATCTAGAAATAAATACAAATTAATTTCTAAATTCTGTAGATCAGAAGTCTGAAATGGTTCTCAATGGTTTAAAATCAAAGAGTCAGCAGGGTAGATGCATTGCTTCTATGCATTCCTTCCGTAGGCTTTAGGAGAGAATCTTTTATTTCTTTTTCTTGCTTCAACATGCACTTTTCATGGCTCATGGATCATGACTCCTTCCTTTACCTTCAAAGCCAGCAGTGCAGCATCTTCAAATCTTTGTTTGACTTATTTTTCTGCCTCCCTCTTCCACTTTAAAGGTCACTGATTACATTGAACCCAACTGGTTAAGAGTAAACTCCTTATTTTAAGTTTAGCTAATTAACAAGCTTAATTCTATCTGCTACCTTAATTCCTCCTTGCCATGATGTAAACATAGTCACAAGTTCTAGGGATTAGGACATGTGCATCTTTGTGGGGGAGAAGGCATTATTCCATTTACCACAGATGGCATCTTAAATTGTCGCCGAACCGCAATTTGGTTCTGCAGCTCACCTCCATCCTCCAGGGAAAATTCCAGAGGCAAAGTTTTTGTGATAAAGAAAAGGAGTCTTTACTAAAAAGCTACACAGTTTTGGAGTAATGGCTTTCCACATGCATTAGTCACTTAAGTCTATCAACTAAGGCTAAACTCTTTAACACCTGCATTCTCCTATCATGCTCCCTGTTAGTTTTTACTTATCTTATTTCTATAGGGTTAATTTACAAACTAAAACAGCATAATATACAAAAGCTACACAATTTTTGAAGAATGGCAGGCTTCCGCCTCAGAGGTCATCCCCTCTAGAACATCCAAAGAATAATCCTGCCAACCTCTGCCAGGACAGCCTGATCCTAGGCTATGCCCCAAGTTCCTTCCCATTCAAAATATCACCTGCTGGGAAATGCGGGCAGCTGCAGCATGTTTATCCAGGCATCCTGGAGGAAGAGCAATAGTGAGAGCAAGAGAGAGAGAGAGAACCTGTCCAAGAGCCCAAGAGTGCTTCTATTATTTCAAATCTTTTTGCCCATAATTCCATGGGCTCTGGAGGCATTCAGCTTCTCAGCCAATCCTGTTCTAGGCTATTTACCATTGCCTTGGGCAACCTCCTCCTGTGGCCCCTTCCTACTTCTCCTCATCAATCTGATCAGATTTCTCTGCATCACAATGATTATACATAAATTTGTAAAATAAATGATGTCAAGATAGATAGTTTATATAAAAGAACATAATTGGATTTATTCCTCACACCATATACAAAGATAATTTTCTTATGTATAAGAGATTTAAATTTAAAACTAACAAGCAAAATAGAGACAGACTCAGAGAGCAGGCTGACAGCTGTCAGGGGTGGGGCTGGGTGGGTGGTGGAGGGGTTGAACAAAAAACAAAAAAAGTCAAGGGCACAGACTACAGTGTGGCAATTGCCAGAGGGAGAAGACAGTGGTGAAAGGCGGAAGAGGGTACAGCGGGGTAAATGGTGGTAAATGGAGACTTGACTTGGGGCAGTGAACACACAACACAGTGTACAGATGATGTGTTGTATGAATTGTGCACCTGAAACCTGTATAATTTTATTAACCAGGTTCACCCCAATAAATTCAGTAAAAAGGAGAAAATAAATTAACTAAAAATAATTACAAAATCATACAAATACTAGAGGAAACATGGGTGAATTTCTCTATGAAAAGAAGTGGGTAAAACTATTCTAAATATGACTCTAAATCCAAAAGCAGTAAGTGTAGATAAAGGTAGGTATGTGTGTGTGTTTGGTCATACACATATATGCATACATGTATATGTGTACATCTGTAGAAATATATCCACATATGTATATATGAAATTCTTTTAAGACACAAGAAAAATGACAAACTCAGGAAAATATTTTCAGATTATCTCACAAACATTCCTAATACTTAAATAACTAAAGAAGAAAAGGACCAACAACTCTATAAAACAATGACTAGGAAAATGGGTAGTTAAAAAGAAATGCAAACGGTTTCTAAACATGTGGAATGATAATCAAATTTGCTCATAATAATAGAAATGCAAATTAAAACTTATCAAGACAAAATTTCTCATTGATTTGGTAGGCAAAATCCAAAAATTTGGCAACCTGCTTTATTGGCATGGTTTTGGGAAAATAGGTGCCCTCACACATTGCCCATATGAATGTAAAATGGGAAATGAAGGGAATCTGGAAACATCTAGCTAGCACATATATATTTACCATTTGACCCAGCAATTCCATTTCCAGGAATCAGTCCCAAAGTCACACTAGCACAAATTCAAAAAGTCATTTGCTAAAGACTATTTATGAAAGTACTTTTCATCCTACCAAAATACCCTAAATGTACACCAGTAAGGGAGTGGTTAAATAGACTACGGCATAACCGTCCAATAGGGGAACTGTGCAACTTTAAAGAAGAATACAGAAAATTTCCATATACTACTATGGATCTGTCCAAGATATATTGTGAAGTGAAAAAAGCAAGGTGGAGGAAACGTGTATGGCATGCTACATTTAACTAATTATTGTATACTATATAAAAATAAAACAATGAAGGAAAAACCATGAGGGGGAGGAAGAAACTTCCCTCTTCCCTTCTAGGTTCTCCTAGCTGGTCTAATAAAATCAACATGAGACAGATTAACAAGAGAAAATAACCAAATTTAATTACATATGTACATATGGGAATCCTACATACAAGAAAGGTTCAGAGATAGAAAAGAAAAATGCGCTAAGAATGAGGTAAGGTACATTGGGGCTTCAGAGGGGAGGAAGGTCATTTACAAAATGACAGAAAAAGCAGATGTTCAGTAATTAGAAATTTTCCCTGCCCTTAGTTCAGTTATAAAAAAATTACTTTTGGTGATAACTTTTATTGTGGGCAAGGCTCCTAATTATAATATTAAAGGGAGAAGTAAAAGTTTCTTGTGATCCTGTAAGGTCTCAGTTACCTTCAGCTCAAAATCGTTTACACGCTAAAGTGGCACATCTTGGGCCACTCAGTGGTTCTGAGCCACTTAAACCATAACGTTAAAAAAAAAAAGGCTACCTCAAGAAAGAAGAAAAGAACAGGGTAGAGAAGACAGGGAGGAAAGCTGGATTCTTTCAGTATACCTTATTGGTAGATTTGATTTTGGAACTGCATAAATATTTTTCATAATTAAAAATTTCAATTCAATTTAAAAATCTTTATTCACTAAAAACAAAAAAAAAATTAAAAATGTGTATTTACTTTGTGGCAGAGCCACCCAGTGGAGAAGTGTTTCATTCCATACTACTTTCACACTCAGTAATCTGCTGTCTGAGGTGTGTCTTGAAAGGACGGAAGGACAAAAGGAACTGTAATCAGTCAATCATTCAAAAATGAAGAAACATCTTAAGCTGTTATCAGTGAAAATATTGTTGGTCATAGTGTTGTCCTGAGTGTTGAGTGTTAATTGTTAGTCTGAAAATAGGCAAATGAATAGTTATGTGATCTTTTAATTTAACTCTGTGTCCTTGAAAGCCAGGATTGTCATCCTCAGAATAGGAGACAAAAGATACACAAGGGAGGTTAAGGAAAAACCCTGTAGTCCTGAGTTTAAATTGGAAGATGCAGGAGGTTTTTTAGTTTGTTTGGGCTGCTATAACAGAATGCCATAGCCTGGGTAGCTTAAACAACAGGAATTTATCACAGTTCTAGAGGCTAGGGAGTCCAAAATCAAGGTTCTGGCCAACCTGGTGTTTGGTGAGAGCCCACTTCCTGATTGCAGATGGCTGTCTTCTCAGCTGTCTCCTCACATGGCAGACAGAGGGCTAGAGAGCTCTTTGGGGACTATTTTAGAGGAGAATTAATTCCATTCTCATGACCTAATCAGTTCCCAAAGATCTTACCCCCTAATATTATCACATTGGGTTTTTAGGGTTTCAACATTTAAATATCGGGGGACACAAATGTTAAGTCCACCGTAGGAATCCTGATGTAATTTATCTTAAACATAATTCCTTGCTTAGTGATATTGTGATTTATAATAAGAAATATATACTTGGTCTTTGTCTACTGTTCTTGGCACAGCTCCTAAAACCCTTGGCATTCCCAAGTGATGAGACCAATAAAGTTGTCATTTGTTACGTTATAATGAGGCGACATTTGGACCTCACATAAAGATGGGACTGATTGCCAGGAGAACCAACCTTGTGACTAGAGAGTTTAAACTTTCATTTCTGTAACCCTGACCTCAGGGGAGGGGAGAAGAGATGGAAGTTGAATCAATTGCCAGTGGCCAATTATTTAATAAGCCATGCCTATGCATTAAGACCTCCATAAAAACCTAGAAAGACAGGTTTAGAGAGCTTCTGGTTTAGTGATCACATGGAGATTTGGGGAGAATAGAAAGCTCATAGAGGGCATTGAAGCTCTGTGCCCTCACCCTAAGCCTTGCCCTATGCATCTCTTCTGTCTGGCTATTCCTGTATTATATCCTTTTTATAATAAACTGGTGATCTAGTAAGTAAAATATTTCTGGTTGTGTGAACCACTCTAGCAAATCAATTGGACCCAAAGAGGGGGTTATTGGAACCACCAGTCTGTAGCAGGTCCTTCAGTAGCACTGCATGTGTGTGTGTGTGTGTGTGTGTTGGGGAGCAGTCTTGTAGGACTGGACTCTTAATCCATGGGATCTGACACTATCTCTGGGTAGTGTCAGAATTGAGTTGAATTGTAACAGAGCCAGCTGGTGTCCGAGAATTTCTTCTTGAATGTATGGGGGAATTCCCACCCCTACAGTAGAATTGGGTCCAGAACTTTTACTTAGTCTAATAAAAAATCCTAAAAACCATGAGTAAGCAAAGACCAATAAACCCACCAGCACTCAGATTTGGTCTTGAAATACAATTTCCCAGTAAAATAAACCAAGTGCTTAATACAGGTAATGCTCCAGATGAGTTTGGAAAATTTTATCATACAATACAAGTTAGCAAGGAAGGTATCAAACTCTACTAAGGTCATAGCAAAAGGGCTCAGGAATCAACCTAAAGAGCATCCCAGTGTAAAAGATGGAACAATTTCAATCGTACTAGAAATAAAGACATTCTACAGTTGTTTGAGGAGTGTTTTATATATACAACTATGCAACCCCTGTTAGTCATTGTAAAAGATTTTTATATTTACTGATTTCTTTCCTGATTATTCTTTCAGTTACTGGGCAAGTATCCATGCACTACAATAAAATCAACTTTGTCACAAAAAGATGAACTGATTTGATCATCAATAAGGATGTAAATTTAAATGACTTTAATACAAGTATGTTTAAATCAATGGGTTCTTAATAATACCCCCAAAATCACCACTAATAAAATGTATTGATTCCAAAATACTAGGACATCGACTCATTATTTTTAAAACTGATAACAAATAGGAGAGGAGGAAGGGATTACGCATTTACTCTGCCTTTCTTATATTATACCTTTGAGTAACCAAGAGGTGGATGAAGGGAAGTTGCTCTTTAAAGAAATACTCTAGGAAATCAATGAAGGAATGATAGAATTATGGTAATACCTTTTCATGGCCCCTTGCTCCCATCCATTCCCATTAGGGATCAAGATCCTGAAGATCCTGAGCATCCATGACAACTTATAAAATTAAAAGAGAGACAGTGTGCCTCCTGATGGAAAAATATATCATCCATAGAGAAATCTTGCAAAAAATTTTGAATCTGATCAAGTCTTGGATCTAACAATTTGACAGGAAAAGTAGAGAACATGGGGACCTAATGACTACACCATAGTGATGCAATTAGCAAATTTTAGACTGAGGGAGAGTCATTTTTCTAAAGTCATTTCTTCAAAGATACAATGGCTCTGTTTTTCCAACATCTAAGATCAAGAGAATAAAATGGAGGAGACTATCAATTAAAAGAGACTTAAGTGATTCATCAACAAAAAATTTGTCACATCAAACAAAATTTAATGTGATAAACTGATAAATAAAGGGAGAGAATCAAGTATTCATCTCGTGTTTCCTATTAAAACTGGGAAAACCTAAAAAGAAGACTTCTCTCCTGGCACCCAGACACCGGCCTTCTGGTCACCCTTTTTCTAATCTATTTTGAACATTAAGTAGATTGCATGGAAATATGTTCTCCAGTTGGTGAAGACCTCATTATGATAATGCTAATGTACTATTAATGATAATACTGATGGTGATAATAACAGAATGAACTGAGTTCTCTTTATGTGGAGGAAATGTGTATTATTTTATTTACACCCCTGGTGACACTAAGTAGGTACTTTATTATGCCCACTTTACAGATGAGGAAAGAGAGTTTTAGAGAAGTTGGAGAAATTGCTTATGATACCATAGCCAATATTAAGTTGAAGACTTGTACCTGAGAATAAGATTCCCTTTTCAGGGTTGTAACCTTCTTCAAGTACTTAATTTACCATAAATGTAAAGAAACAGATCACTTTTTTTTGTTACATATTTTCTGACATTACAAATATACTCAAGCAAGGGCTTCATAACCTCTGAATGAATAACATGAGTAGGAAATACAATAAAATCTGTACCCCTTTTATAGCTGAAGGATATGTGTCTTTGCATCTAGAATGGAGTACTGCTTTAAATGGATTCTATTTCAGGATTGCTTCAGGGACCAATGGTGGTATAGAGAAACATTTTAGTCTAATAATATTAACCTGAATACAAAAAATGTGCTATCTAGGGACATAATGTACTTTTGCATTAGAGATTAGGAAAGAAAAAAATGAAAAACTAGAGCAGAGAGTTATAAAGGTGAAAAGGAAAATAGGTTATGGAAATGAGAAGTCGGTTGGGAAATAAGCTTAATGAATAATTAGTGAGGGGGCTGAAAGGTATATGTAAGGCTGGGCTCACTTTGCAAACTGGTAATGGCATGGAACTTGGAAGGACACCATGTAATGTGCAAAGTTTTTATTTTTTTTTCATACATCATTAATGACATAAATTTAAACACTCCTAATGTGCAATAGGACAATGGGTGGCTACTGCATGGATGAGACAATAGCATTTATCTTATACCTGCTCACCGAGTAACCTCTGTGTTTTGGCATTCATTTAGGGCTCTGTGGAGACCATATAGGTGATGTCAGTGATTATTTCACGTTTGGCCATAGCGATGTTGTACCAAGATCCTATCACAGAATATGACTTACTGTTATTGCAAAAGGAGAATGAATTGGAAAGTTTGATTTCCAAGGGTAATTCTTTTTTTAATATTTTTTAATTGATTATGCTATTACAGTTGTCCCAATTTTTCCCCTTTAATAAAAGTTTTTTTATTATTTTTTCAAATAGGTTTCCAATTTCTTGCTCTTTCTCTTTTCCTTCTGGTATCCCTATGATGCTAATGTTGGAATACTTGAAGATGTCTCAGAAGCTCCTTACACTATCCTCAATTTTTTGCATTCTTTTTTTCTCTTACTGTACTGATTGAATGTTTTTTCTTCCTTATGTTCCAAATCACTGATTTTATCCTTGGCTTTATCCACTCCATTGTCGATTCCCTGTAAATTGTTCTTTATTCATTTAGTGTCTCTTCATTTCTGATTGGATCATTTTATACTGTTGAAGTACCTGCTGAGTTCCTTGAGTATCCTTATAACCTGCGTTTTGAACTCTGTACCTGGTAGATTGCTTATCACCATTTTGTTTAGTTCTTTTTCTGAAATTTTGTTCTGTTCTTTCATTTGGGCCACGTTTCTTTGTCTCCTCATTTTGGCAGCTTCCCTGTGTTTGTTTCTGTGTATTAGGTAGAACTGCTTTGACTTTGTGTTTTGGTAACATAGCCCAATGTAATAGGTGTCCTGTTGGGTCTAGTGGCTCAGTCTCCCCTATCTTCCAAGCTGAGTACTGGAGGTGCACCCTCTGTGTGGGCTGAGTACTCCTTCCTCTTGTAGATGAAACTTGATTCCTAATAGCAGGTCAGTGGGAGGAATTTACTCAGTACAGACAGATGGTAGGAGTGGCTGTGACTTCTGGCCAGGAACCACCACCCTCTGTGGCTGTGGAAGTGGTTGGGTGGTGCTCCAATGTAGTCTATAACTGTCTGCTGAGTACACAGGCACTGGCATTTCCTGAGTGGTGCAGGTCATGTCAGCCTCCACCTGTGTTCTGTCTGGGGCTCCTTAGCATAAGCTATAAAGCAATCTGCAGATAGTTTCTGTGAGTGTCAGGCCTAGGGCCACTCAGCAAAAGCTACAAGGGCTAGGCTCAGGTGTTGCTTGTTTGAGCAGATTTATGAAGGTCTGAAGCCTGCACCTAGCCCAGCCCTTCATATGAAAAAGCTACTGTTTTCAGCTTGGGTGGGTCTGTAAGTTGGATGGGGTGGACCTTTAGTTAATCATCAGGGCAGGGCTTATCATGTGAGCCAGGTTGATGGAGACTCAGACATGGTGCTGCTGCACTGTGGCTCTGTGTATGGGAGGATACAGAAAAGGTACAATGGCTACTGTTTGCAGTTCTGTCTGGGAGGAAGCTGTCCTCCAGCTCTTACCCTGATGCCACACACTTCAGTTCTTCCCCATATGTCACTGGTGCCCTTCAAGGTGCTGCCCCAGTGCTGGAGCCCAGAAGGAGTAAGTCTAAGTAAGCCCATGTGTAGGACTCTCCAAGAAGAGATGCATGAGAATCCCACACTTTCTTCAGCCAATCCAACCCCCACTGGTTTTTACAGCCAGAAGTTACCTTCCTGGCACTGGAACCCTGAGCTGCATGGTCTGGTGTGGAGTTGGGATTCCTTGCTCCCAAGATATCCCTCCATTTCATATCTACCACACATGGTTTTGGAACCAGCCCATTCCACATCTCCACCCCTCCATCTCTCCTATGTTTCTGGATGAATGTGGTTTCTTTAATTCCTTAATTGTCAGACTTTCATACAGCTTGATTTTCTGATGGTTCTGAGTGATTTTTGTTCTATAGTTTAGCTGTGGTTGTACGAGGAGGTAAATTGCATTTACCTATGCCTCCATCTTGACCAGAAGTCTCCCCAAGGATAATTCTTGAACCTATGAGCCAGCTAGCCTCAGAAGGGTAGCTGGCTAATGAATTTTTAGGTTATTTTTAAAAATACCTACCTACATCTTAGTTTAGACAGCGTTTGTTATTGTTGTTGTTGTTTTTTAAGATTTCACTTATTCATTTTTAGAAAAAGGACAAAGGAGGGAGAAAGAGAGGAAGAGATACATTGATCGGTTGCCTCTCACTTACTCACAACTGAGGACCTGGTCTGCAACCCAGGTATGTGCTCTGACCTGGAATTGAACCAATAAACTTTTGCTTGGCAGGCCAACGCTCAGTCCACTAAGCTGCACCAATCAGGGTGTTTTGTTTTATTTTTAAAAGATTGAATAGTAAATATTACACAAAATGCATAAAGTATAGAAAAATAATAACAAAGTAATAAAGACAGTATTTTGAGCATGAAAAGTACTGGCTCAGACAGACTTTATGATGTGAGTATGAATGCCCAAGTGTACTCTGTGACTATTGGTCCAGACCTCAAATAATCTTAACTTAAATCTTTCTTTGTCACATGGCTCATACAAATCAGTGTCCCTGGGTCCTACCCATTCATCATACATTCCAGTACTTTCTCACATTTTTTGTTAACGGTCTGGCTTTGCTTAAAAATTCACAGCACAAACATCAGAGAATATTTCCTTTACTGCTATGTCCGCCTTTCCCAATAATCCTGCATTCGTTAAAGGCTGATGTGCTCATTACCACAAAAGAACTTGATTTATTCTTGACTTCTCCCTAAAAAATGAAAAACAAAACTGATAAGATTCTGGAATATTTTGATTAGTTGTGGATTAGATACTGGTTTGCTTAATGTGTTTATGAAATTTCTAATCCCAGGGAATAACCAAGTGCACTGAATTGAGTATTCAATTCAATTGAGTACAAGTGCTCGACATGTGTAATTTGTGATTTGGTTAAGTGTGTGCTCCATTCTCAGAACACATGAAGTTCAACTCAAGCAAGTAGTTATTTTCGTTTTGGCTCTGAATTAAGCCTTGATTAATCTGACTGGCTTGTTCTGCAGAATAACAGGGCCCCACCCTAAAGTTCAGCATCCCCGTATAGTATAGGATTTCCTCTCTACAAGGCCACAAAGTCATTGCATTTGCTATTGTGATGACTTATTATGTTCAGAACTCTCCACCCTGTAAACAAGACAATTTAAAACACATTGACGTAAATTAAAAACAAATGAAATTCTATATACATAAGAGAAACAAAAATTTATCGAATTCTTAAAGGGATCTCTGTTTATTTGTGAACCTGAACTTGACTTTATACAATCTTTACTTTTGTTGTTATTATTCTCAAGTTTATTTAGATGTTTAATATATAAACCTCTCTAGCTCTAGTAAACTGTTGTCCTGATCACTACATTTTTTCCTTCCTATCTGTTATAAATGATATAAATATTTAACCATTTATGTTTTAACCTGAGTTATCCAAATATGAGCCATTAGCTATATGTGGCTACTAAATACATGATATGCGGCTAGTACGAATTGAAATGTACTGTAAGTGTAAAATTCTCACGGAATTTCAGATGTAGTACAACAAAAAAATAGCCCATTAATATTTTATCTTGATTACACATTTAAACGATAATATTTGGGATATAGTCAGTTGAATAAAACATTATTAAATTCATTTTAATTGTTTAATTTTACTTTAAAAATATTACTGCTAGAAGATTTAAAATTAAATATGTGGCTCATATTTTATTTCTATTGTAAAGGACATTTATAAACAATATAGATCATTATTAATGATCTGTCACAGCTGAAGTAGAGAGTTAAATCAAACAATATTTAATTCAATGACCAGTTTATCAATAGTTTCTAAGGCAAAAAAATAATAGGTCTATAATTTGTACATACATTGAAGACATACAGTGAGTTTTTTCCATCACAATAGATTTTACCTATTGGATATCCAGTAAATGTCTCTTAGGCAATCAATACGTCCAGTAGTTCCCCTCTCATCTGTAGTGTCACCTTCCATGGTAACAGTTACCAAGGTCAGCCAAAGTCTGAAAATATTAAATGGAAAATTCCAGAAATAAGTTTTAAGTTATGCATAGTCCTCAGTACCATGATAAATCTCACATTATCCCTCTCCATCTTGTCCAGGGTGTGAATCATCCCTGTGTCCCGCGCATCCACAGTGCGCACAGCAGCGAAGGTTAGTTAGTCACTCAGTAGCCATCTTGGTTATCAGATATTTGAGAGACAGAGAGAGACCACAATCACATAACTTTCTTTAGAGTAGAGTGGTTTAAATTGTTCTATTTTATTATTAGTTATCGTTGTTAATCTCTTACTTTACCTAATTTGTAATTAAACTTTATCATAGAGATATATATCTAGATAAAGTTTATACATATATGTATATACACATATATACACATACACATATACACATATATGTATATATGTGTGTACATATATAATGTAATACACACATGTATACTGCTCGGTACATCCCCTGTTTTGGGCTTCCACTGGGGCTCTTGAACATACCCTCTGCAGACAAGGGGGGACTACTGTAAGTAAATGTAGTAACTCTTCAAAAGTGATAAAACAATGAACAAATAATTAACTGCCATTTTTATTACTTCAAGAACTTTTTGTAATTATAATCTATTTTATCTAGTAAAATAATGAAACACACTCTTTTATAAAGAAGTGAGTAAACTGTTCACTTCAGGAAATGATATTGGCACTGGCCCCAGATCAGAGGAAGTGCGGTTTGGAATCCCGTTGCTGCTCTCTAGAGCGATGCACTCAGTGGGAAGGTCTAACTGTCTCATCACAATGTTAGATGAAATGTCAGAGAATGATGTTTGTAACCTGTGTCCAGGTAAAAATTTGAATTATACCTGGATTATATTTACCTGTAATATAATCATGTCTTTCTCTTAATGAAGGAGGAAACCTGAAAAACCATCAGAGATTAGCTCCTGAAATCTTATGGGATTATAAAAGTTCAATTTCTCATTTCCTAATGACATCAGAACTTGAAAATGTTTTTTAAAAAACGCTAACAGCTTTGGAAATGATTTTGTGTGACTGGGTATCATCTGGCTAACAGGGCCTGTGTCATGTTGTCTCAACTGTTATGAAAGAAAACTTGTGTGATCACTTAGAGGAAACCTTCCAGCACTGGCAGGTGTTAAAACACTGTAAGAATTCAACTGTCCTTTCCCCTAGGAAACTGCTGCACTAGTTGGTAATCTTAGTTGCATTCCTAATTCACACACATTCCAATCAGGGAAACCAGAGCGATAATTTTCTGAAGATCCCAGACAAATTGTTGGTTCAAACGTGGAGGTACTGACCATCCTTCCTCCACTTGGGGTATTCTTGCTGGTTTCTCATTTCTTCCCTAACGCACTGTGCCTTCCACTAAGTGTGTCTCTCATTATGGTTCTTAGTGTCTATATGAATGTGTAACAGCTTGAAGGTAGAAGCTAAGATACATTCATCCTCATAATCACCATGGTGCTTGGTACACAGTCAGTATTCAGTACACGAGGAATGAGAAGAAGGGAGGGAGAGAGGGAAAGAAGGAAAAGTACTCTAGCAGAGCACTTTCTGCCTCGGACTGAAAACATTTCCGTTGCTGGGTGGGGCAGGGTAAGAGATGTGATGGCAGATGGAGAGGCTGTGGAAACACCTCCAGATCCCCATTCTGTCCCAGTATGCGCATGTCCCCTCCCCAGGCCAGGGGTTACTTCCACTGGTCTCCTCCCGAGCCCGATCACTTCTTGTTTAAGTGAACAAATTTTTCCTAAAATCATAAGTCACTAAACCTCTCTCTCGGCAAGGGATTTTCTAGATACCGGTTCTAGATGAAACTTCCTTATGTATGAGAAAATGTAACCAAGCACACATCACTTTGAGAGTATAAATGATGTGTGTTCTTTTGTTGTTGATGTTGTGTTGTTTTAAAATGCTTGTTTGGTTTTGGCCTCTGTACCAGCATACATTCTTTTCTATTGCACTTGGGACATTTATTGAAATTAACTCTCATTAGGCCCTAATGAATGCTTCAAGATCTTTCATAGGATTGGTATAATCTGAGTCACCTTTTCTCATTAAAATGTAATCAAATTAAAAATCAATAAAAATAATAAGTATAACTCTCCCAAATATTTGAACATTGGGAAAATCCCTCTAAATTAGATGTGGAACAAAACAAGAAAACAGAAATCAGAAAACATTTAGGACTGAATGCTTATGAGCATATTGCATATCAAACATTTTAGAATACAGCTAACAGCAGTACTTAGAGAAAATGTTATAACCTGAATTTTTTATTAGGGAAATAAAAATGAGTATGAAAAGTAATGAACTATCTCTTTTAGTTTGTTTTTCTGTGGTCATGAACTACTTGAATCTCAGTGTCCAGCAATGACAAAATGTGTTTCCTTCTCACACGGCGGGGTTCTGGGGGAAAGCTACTGCTTTGCTCCAGTGTTGCTCTGGCCTGGGGCTCTTCATTCCAAGATCCAGGATGAAAGACCCTTATGAGGACCAGTCTATTTTCACTTTTCACAGTGAAGTAAAGAGCTTTTAAGCATAACTGGCACGTTGTCAAAGCAAGTCTGTGCCCAAGCCCAAAGTCAACAGGTTGAGAGATTTGTTATAAGAAAATACACTACTGTGTGCTATCTTGATTTAAAAAATAAAAAAACAAAAAATACTTAATTTTCTTCCTTCCGCATTCAGAAGATGTTCACTGCCACCTCTAATAAAGAAACTTTGAATATCTTATGTAATCTCAGCACAAAGCTCAAAACCTAGCACTCTGTATTAGTTTTCCCATTGGGTGAAGATCTTGAGATCTATCAAATAGAAGGGCACTTTCTTAAAATATGCAATCACAGGACAGTGAATATAACTGCAACAAACACTTCCATTGGAAAAATGGTAAGAAATGTTACTTGATTAGGTCTTTCTTTTGCTTAATCCATTGCTTTCCTAGGTTCGTCTCTCTGGAAAAGCCTTTTTTCCTATTATGTTATTTGGCTGCATCTCATAAGGTCATTGGATAACGTGCAACTTTGGGGGTTGAGCAGCTTGCTAAGACTGTTCTTTCCTTGTAGAAAACTGGGGTCCCCAAAGTTGCTTTATGTCTTAAGAGCTAGTCTA
This sequence comes from Micronycteris hirsuta, assembly GCA_004026765.1. Taxonomy (NCBI): domain Eukaryota; kingdom Metazoa; phylum Chordata; class Mammalia; order Chiroptera; family Phyllostomidae; genus Micronycteris; species Micronycteris hirsuta. Next base: position 22,136 of record PVJI01016789.1, read on the forward strand.
TTTTAATTCACAATATTGGAAGTTTTAACAAAAACTCTTCCAAAAATGTTTAAATTTTTTTTTTATTTCAGTGAGAAATATGCAAATAGCCCTCCTCCTAGACCCTCAGGCTCTTTTGAGATGTCTTTCTCTCTAGACTTACAGACAATTTGAGCTACCAGGCTTTAAAGAGACTATGGGCATCTCTTTTTTGCTAAGCCAATTTATACAACTAACAAAATTTTCTAAGGGTCACTTTAACCATTCAGCATTTTTAAGAAAGGTTGTGAGTGGCAATGCTTCTTATTTGGGCATGTATCTTCATCTGAGCCTTAATGATGGCTTTCTTGCTCAAAGTATTTCCATTTATCTTTTACTAATAGAAGCACTTCTGTTTCCAACTCTGCAATACCCACAATTCCTGGTTAATCTCATTTCTCCTTCTTCTTTGCTTGCAAATCAGCTCAATTCTTTTCTGAGTTCATCTGACAATTCTGGGGAAAAAGTAACCAAGTCACACTAGTAACATTCTGTTTTGAAACTTCCCTCAAAGCTACTCATTCATTAGGTAAATTATTTGCTTTCTATGTTATTGCTAGATTATTTACTACATGTTTTGTCACTGCATACTCGGGGTCAACATTTTTCCAGCCTCCTATAGCAATTTCTTTATAACTTGTCTCTTGGCTCCAAGGTGAATACAGACTTTGAGTTTTTTGTTACAGGAGCACCTCACTTTAAGATACCAGTATCTGTTTGGTCAACTTTGCTACAGTAACAAATGGACTCAAAAACTTAGTGCTTCTACCAGTAAAAATTTATTTTTTGCTCGTGTTACACAGAATCTTGGGTCAGCTGCAGTTCAGCTAGAAGCTTCAAATGGCCTGGGATCTGTGCTTCTGCTTCCCATTCTGTGGTTGAAAGTCCAGCTTTTGGGCTGGCAAGTCACCAGCTTCTTAAAGTTGATATTCAGAATCAGAACTAAAAGACCTGGTGTCCTTTTTCTTCTGCTCACATTCCGTTTTCCAGAGCAACTTACAGAGTGTAGATTAAAAAATCGGTGTGTAGAGAAGTATAGTCCTTTTATAGAAAAGAGTGACATGAATGATTGCAAATAACAAAATTCACTACCTGGCCCCATCTTAGAAGAAGTGAAAGAGAACAACAGAATAAGCCAATCCACCAAATTGTAAAAAAATAGCAAAAAACAAAAACAAGCTCAAACAGTAATAAATTTACTAGAAAAAAAATATCAAAATGATTAATTAAACCAAATTCTTTAAAAAAAGACTTTATGTATTCATTTTTGGAGGGAGGGGAAGGAAGGGGCAAGAGAGGGAGAGAAACATCAATGTGTGGTTGCCTCTCATGTGCTGCCTATTGGGGACCTGGCCTACAACCCAGGCATGTGCCCTGACTGGGAATCAAACTGGCGACCCTTTGGTTCCCAGGCCAGTACTCAATCCACTGAGCCACACCAGCCAGGGCTAAAACAAATTCTTTTAAATATATATATATATTATTGATTATGCTACTATAGTTGTCCCAATTCTTTTTCTTCCCTTTATGAACCCTCCGCTCTGCACCTCTCACCCTCCAGCATTCTCCCCCACCCCCCCACTTAGTTCATGTCCATAGGTCGTATAAATAAATTCTTTGGCTTCTCTATTTCCTATACTGCTCTTAACCTCCCACTGTTTATTTTATCCTTACCAATTATGCTTCTTATTCCCTGTGTCTTTTCCCCGCTATTCTCCCTCTTCCCCTCCCCACTGATAACCCTCCATGTGATCTCCATTTCTGCGATTCTGTTCCTTCTCTAGCTGTTTGTATAGTTTTTTTTAGGTTGTTTTTGATCTTCTATTTCTTAGATAAGTCCCTTTAACATTTCATATATTAAGAGTTTGGTAATGATGAACTCCTTTAAGTTTACATTATCTGGGAAACACTTTATCTGCCAAATTCTTTTTTAAAAAACAAGTAAGTCTGGAAAACCTCTGGCATGATTGGTCAAGTAAAACAAAAGGGACCAAAAATTTAAAAAGAGGCTATAACCAGAAATGTAGCTAAGTTTACAAAAAAAATAAGAGAATCATATGAACAATTTAAATGAGATTAGAAAACATGGAAAAAATTGTAGAAATATGTGACTAATCACAATTATTTCCGCAGAATGAGAACACCTGATTGATGCCGTAAAGAAATCCAATTAATTTAAAGTATATGAATGTCTAACCATGATACTGTATACTTGGAGCTAATAGAAAAGAGTGTTGAATATAAACTGTAATTGAAAAATAAAATTTAAAAAATTGAGTCAGTAATTAAAAACTTTCGCTAAGTGAAAGCACCAGATCCTGACAGTCTTACAGGCAAGTTTTGTCAAACATTCGGAGAGCAAATGTTTTGATCTTTTAGAAAATAATGTGGAGAACACAAAATAGAAGAAGAGAAAACATCTCCGCCAAGAAAATTCTAGAATGCTAAGTTAATTTTATATGGCAAAACCTAATAAGGACAGAAAAAGAAAGAAAATTTATAGAACTAGCTTATTCATGAATGTGAATGCAAAAATTCTGTATATAATATTAGCAAAAAATACTGGGAATATACCAAAAGGTAATATACCTTGAATAATTTGGGTTTATTCCAGCAATGCAAGTCTTATTTAACATTAGGAAATCTGTTATATTAGTTTTTAATATGAAAAGTTTAAATGAGAAAAAACAGATTCTTATCTCAATAGAATCATAAAAGTTCTTGATGAAATTCAACATCGGTTGATAAAAACACATAGTAAGTTAGAAATAAAAATAACTTTCATTTCAGCACCTTTCAGTATATCTGTTATTCAATTTTGTGTCTAAGGCAATTAGGCAAAAAAAAAATGGAGGCATAAGGATTGCAAATACATATATTTGAAACATAAAGTTTAACAATGTTTGTAGATGCAAAATCAAATACAAAAATCAATTACTTTTCTTAACGCAGGTGACAAGAAGAAAATGTAATAATAAGATGCCATTTGTAATATTCCTAAGAAATATTAAATACCCCAAAATAACTATAACATAATATTTGTTGGACTATAATAGAAAAATGCAATTTTATTAGAAGATATTAAGGAAATTTTCATAGAGAGATATAAAGGGTAGGGCAAAAGTAGTTTACGGTTGTGAGTACACAAAACACAAAGTTTGCTCTTGTGTTGTTATTTATTCTTGTATTGTTATTTATTGTATTATTTTCCATAAGAACAATTGTAAACCTACTTTTGCCCTACTCTGGATCACTTTTGTGAATTCAAACCTCAATATTGTAAATGTATAAATTTCAAAATCCTAAAGAGTATTTTTAATAAACTCTGTGAATTAATCCAAATTTGTATATTAAAAAAAGCCTGAGAATAGCCAGAACTCTCCTAAAGAAAAAGATGAATTATTAAACATCCAATAACAGTTATCAGGACTGATAAGGTGGTGTGTATTGGTTCAGAGACAGATGAATGGACCATTGGAACAGAAAAAAGTGTAAAGCAACCCACCACTGACAGTATGGGATACCGATATGTAACAGGTATATAGTATCAAGATTCTCATGGAAAGGGCCTATTTTTTACTCCCTTGAGCTGGATCCTTAGTTTTCATATAGAAAAAAGAAATTGGATTTCTTACCCCACAGGTTATATAAAAATTTCATCTCCCTCTAAATTAAAATTAAGTGAATAAGATGAGTTCACTTAATGTTAGGTGAATTAAGGATTTAAATGCGAAAATCAAAACAATAAAACATTGAGACAAATTCTGATATATATATATATTTATATTATAAATCTTCACTTGGGGATACGTTTATTGATTTGAGAGAGAGAGAGAGAGAGAGAGAGAGAGAGAGAGAAACATCCATGTGAGAGAGAAACAGAGAAACATAGTTTGAATGCCTCCCATATGCACCTTGACCGGGGATTGAACCTGCACTCTAGGTATGTGCCCTGACTGGGAATCGATCCCTCAACCTTTTGGTGCATGGAAAGATGCTCCAACCAACTGAGCCAGGGTCTGCTATCTTTATACAACAAAATACTATGTATTTGAGAAAAATTAATAAATTTCAGTCATACACAACAATTTGGATAAGTTCAGGAAAATAATGTTTAATGAAAAATAAATTTAAGGATGCTAACATATGTAGTAAAACTACAAAGAAAAACAAAGGAGTGATAAAAGAAATTCAGCATTTTACTCCCCCAATTAGGGAGAAAAATGGGCAAAATAAAATTTGCATAGAGACAACAATGGCAAAGGTAAGGTATAGTTTTTATTTGCTTTATTAAAGAGGTGAGTACATGGGAGTTGGTTCTATTTCTTATATTTATGCATATTTAAATATTTTATATCCACATTATTAAACAAGAATAAAGACTGCACGACAAAGAAGAATTAGCCGCACCTCAGGGGTCACCAGCCTGTCTGACTTAATCAGATGGTTGATTTCTCAGTCATTGAGTGTACTCGATTTCAATCTCATTAGAAGGACCTCAGACATAAGTTCAAGGTGATGTTTCTGCTAATTAGGAAACCATCCCCAATCCAGACTTAAGAAAGAGGTAGTAGGGGAAGTCTTCCTGAGAGAGTTGACAAAGTGAAACGAACCTAAGAGATTAGGAGGATTTAGTCAGAGACGTATTTCAGTCAGAAGAAGGAGCACATACATAGATCACCCTCCTCTTCTCTCTTTCTGCAGACCCCAGGGTTAACTGATAGATGTAAATGGTGTCTTCTCTATGAATCAGAGTGATAATCCTTTACTAAAGGAACGTTCTGGCCCAAGAGAGCTCTGTACACCTATTCTCTAGTTTCACACAGCTTTGTGACCTTCCCATCAGAGATAGGAGCTATCTCTTTTCACTACATATCACAACAGTTTCCTTATTTGTGTTCATTTTTAGGTTAAGAGTTCCTTGAGTATTTCTATCACTTTGCCCATAATGCCCAGCATAGAGCATGGCACAAAAGAAGTGTTTTAAAAATGTTAATCAATGGTGAAAGAAAAAAAAAAAAGGAACAGAATGATCAAGGAGAAAACGTGCATTTGGGAGCTGCATATATCCAAAAGGACTGAAATCTAAGAATGTGCAAGAAACTGATTCCAAAGTCCTTTCTTCTCTCCTGACCTCTTGTCATACTGTCATCCATCAAAGAGTGGCGCTCTCCTTCAGAAAACTGCTTCCGAATGTTACTGGTTTATTGACTCTGAGAATTAACACTGGCTTAACTATGGTGTAATCAATATTAGATTGAAGTTCGATTATGAGGTCTGATTCTACCAAGGTGACCCAAAAAGGTGATGAATTTTCTACACAGCGTAACATATTAAATTGTATTAAATTGTACTGCTAAACTGATAATTCCTATAACCGAATTAAAATCGCCGTTACCCATGGTCCCTGGTGACACACCCAAACAAGTGAAAAAAGCCAAACAATACAATTTCACATTATATGTTAGGCTTGTAAAGAGTGATAAAATATAACTCCAGGGGTTTGGGGCAGGTACTATAAAGAGAGCTTATTATTGAGCTGTAGCTTTGAATGGACCGTGGGTTTTCCTTTTAAGTAGAAACCTGTGTTAAGGACAAAGAGCTTTATCCCTTGTGACCGGAAAGCTAAGAATAACTGCTCTTTATGAGTCATGCAAACACATTCCCAAAAGGGCTTTCTTCTATTCAACATCTGTAAAAGCTCTTCCTGTCCTTTCCCACCACCTCAGCCCAGGTAGAGCTGACAGGCAAGGGATAATGGGCAGCGGTTATTTTTACTCTACTGAATTACAATGAAGGAACAAAAAATAATTCACAAGAACAAATATTTCAGTTCTCTGTCTTCAGAGACAAAACGTGGCCAAGAGTGACCTTTGGAGACGGGAACTGTAGAATTCTTTTTGCAGCTTGCAGTTGGTGCCAATTTCTCACCAAGGAACACAGCTCTGGCTCCCTGGTCAAGTCCTCATTTCAGCATCTTTTGTGGGATGGTCACCTGATGTTTGAAGAAAATGTTTTGCCCTGGGTGGTGTTCAGTCTTACCTGGGCAGCTCCCTAAAGCCCTTGTTTTTCTTCACAAACTAATCTATGCTGTAGTATTTCAGAAAGCTAGCATTTAGGGCTTGACACGTAACGTAAAGGTAGTTTTTTGTGTATTTAAACATCCGAAAGGAACTTTATTTTTTTTAACAAACTTTTAGATTTGTCTCTTAAAAATTGACCAGAGAGTCTACTTTTCAACTTTTTTCTTGACTTGGAGAGATTGAGTAGAATGATAATAACTTTTTAATAGCTTTTTTTTTTTTTTTTTTGGCTGAGGAATGCTGCTCTTTAACATGGCGGGGATTGGCCATGGTGGGATCGTGGTCTTAAACATAGAACTGTGAAGCAGTGGAGAAGGAATGCGTGATTTCACACTCTCCACAAGTTCTCTTTGCTCGTGTTTGACTTTCTGCAATGCACATAGAGTGGATACAGTGATGTGCGGCTCTGCAGTTCAGAAGTATAATTTGCCTTTCTCTCTCTTCTTGCTAGAATCTGGGAAGGGAAAAGTAAGAGCTACAGTATGTATGTATATATGTGAATCATAAATTAAAAAATAAATTAAAAGGAACCAGCTTCTAGCCTGTTTTACTTATCCTAAAAAATAGATTTTTTTCACTGCAAATTTTCTGCATGAAATGTCAACTGTGTTATATTGTCAGAGCTCGCTCATAGAGTAGATTCTCAATATTTGTTCAATGAATGAATGCCATTCTAAAAGAGAAACAAATATCGACATAATCTCTAGTTGGGTATCTGTGCTCCCTAGTGGCTTGACTTCAGAGTGAAGCAAATAAAAACCAGTCTGGCTGGGATATTATAGTTTCTTTCTTTCTTTTCTTTTTTTTTTAAGATTTTATTTATTTTTTTTAGGGAGAGGGGAAGAGAAGGAGAAAGAGAGGGAGAGAAACATCAATGTGTGGTTGCCTCTCACGTTCCCCCTATTGGGGGCCTGACCAGCGACGCAGGCATGTGCCCTGACTGGAAATTTAACCAGTGACTCTTTGGTTCATAGGCCCATGCTCAATCCACTGAGCCATGCCAGTCAGGGCTGGGATGTTATAGTTTCTTATACCAATCCAACAAACCAGCAAGTTTCAGGCATCTACTAAACCAAATAACAGCTGCTTAATAAATCCTCAAATTAGAGATTCTTTTCCCTTTATATCTTAGCATGGTAGAAATAATAAAGGGCAAAATTTAGAAAACAAAGTAAAAAAAAGGCAATAAAGAAAATAAAGGGCAATAAAGAAAATTAATTAAGAGAAGTGGCTCTGACTAGCAGAGTTGAATGAAGGACCAGTTGCAGATGCCAATATGAAGACATTTTTCACCTTGAGGAGCAGGATTATTGTTTGGCACTAGGTCTTTCGTGAATGAAGACTCTTCAGGCCTGGAAAGTGCACCGAACATAGGAAGGTCCTGCTGTGGTGATTAAACTGGTTACCATGACTTTCTAACTGGTCCCAGTTTGCTCTGTGGTGTCCCTGTGCTGCAGAGTGACAGAAGGACGGGGACTATGCCTGCAGGGCTTTGGAAGGCAGGCACAGCTTTTTCTCAGAATTTATTTCTGTTGCCATCTGCACGAAAATAACGTTTTGTTTTACATTCCGTCTGAGTGCCTTCAATTCACATAAACAACTTACAAAAATTGCTTAATATTTCTTTTTTATTCGCCTCCTCATAACTGCCCCGAATTTTTATACTAAATACACATTTTAGTATTTTCAACTAAATATACAGTTTCTTTGAATACTTTGTTCTTTTTACTTACCCATGGGCCGGTCTCCTTTCCTCCTCATCCTGGTGTCCAGGAGAAGAAATGGAAATGATTTTTTGACAATTACAGAACCACTAAAATGTTGTTAGGCATAGTTCAGCTAGACAGGACTACCTTACAAGTGTCTCAGTTTCCAGAACTATGAAATTGGTAAAGTTGGTTGAAAAGTGAAGTTTTTCATTATTCCTTTCATCCCAACAGGTTCCCATTATAAACTTGGGAAAATGTTGCTATTAAAAAAATAATTAGACGTGAAATAAGTTTAGTAAGTCAATGAAAGAAGTTATTTAAAACCAGAAACATGCAATTCTCCACTGTCACAGGAGGTATTATGTTGTTTGGAAATTCTTATTGACATATTCATCTAGTCAGCTCAAGTATCTTGGTAAAGCTGCTGCTTGTTTCTGTCTATAGTAGCTGGAAGAGATGGCATTTCCAGTACAATTTTCTAAGCCCCAGGGAAGCTATGAACTTGTGAAGGAATATGTTTTTTCACATGGCTTTCACGATTAACACCATTTTAGGCTGCCCTTGACATCAGGTGGTGCAGTCCTATGGTCCATACCTTGCCTAGAGGGTGAGCAAGATAGAGGGGTACACTTTGAGTGTAGAATACACCCCATCATTACCACTGACAGAGTATTTTCACCTCTGTGCAACAGGTATGTATTGAACATCCACTGAGCTCTACTAAGGCCCCAGAATAATATGTAAAAGGGGTCTTTACCTTCAACAACTAGCCGTGCTGACTCATGAAAAAGCATTTATGCCAGTTTCAGTTGCTACTGACAGAAAAATGCAAAGTAGCTTAAACCAGGAAAAGACTGCTTTGATAAATGAATGAAAAATATATGGGCAGGGCTGGCATCAGTCATGGATGGATTCAGGGGCTCAAATAATGTTAGATTTATTGGATGATGAGCTCTGTTCCCTTTTCTGGGTTAACTTCCTTTCCTGGTTAACATGTGGGCAAGATGGTTTCAGAAGCTCTCCATATTACATCCTCTTGTGTGGGAAAGAAACATCTCTTATTGATAATTCCTGCAAAAATCAGAGAATTCTCCCTGATAAAAACAACTTGGCCAAATTCCATTTGTAAACTGAACAAGGAGACTGAAGTTTGGGGATTATGTTGATTGCCGAAACTGGGCCACATGACCATCGAAGGCCATCGAATGTTCTAACCAGTCAGGTCTTGGTCGTACATAGTGCCCAGAAAGAGCATTCAGTGATCTGATTGGTCAGCCTGAGTCATGTGCACAGAAAGGAAATTCAGGGCTCAATTAACAGCCCTGGGTAACATTCCCGGAAAGGGCATTCAGTGCTTTGATTGGGCAGACATGAGGCACGTGTTTTACCTCTGATGTTGGTGGTAGAGGCCGGCCTCTAGGACTGATCGCTGGGAAAAGTCATTCTCTAAAGGATATTTATAGTACTCATTAGAAGTGAGAGAAATGGCTAAAAACACACACTTACAATATTGTTCTGGATATTTAAGTACTTATTTGAGTACTTACTGTATTTTGGACATAGTCCTAAGCACTTACATGTTTCACCTAACTTAATATGTTTCTCACATCAACTTTATGAGGTAGTTACAACTATAATTTACATTTTATATTTACAAAGTCAAAGTTTCAAAAATTGAGTATCCTGCCTTAGGTCACATAGTTACAAGGAAGAGGAGCCAGGATTTGAGCTGCAATTGTTGCCAGTGGAAATAAGGTTCTTCCGCAGAGTGACAAGAAAGCATTTTGGGGACCCATGCATAGGAAGACTTGAGGCATAATGACAAGGTTTATTGGAGCGAAAACAGGACTGTCCCCAGGTACTGGGTGTCTCATCCACGGCCAGGTGGCTCAGCTCCATCTTGCTGTGGGGCAAGTCCGGCCTCTGGGGCTGAAAGCCTAGCCTACACCTGTCAGGCCCAGGGGGACCGGGATCCAGAGATGCAGAACTTCTCTGTGTTGTGTTTCCCCAACTGCACTTCCCTGCCAGCTTGTGCTGTGCCATCCCCCTAACCAATCCCTTTCCTGGATCTTCCTGTGTTCCTGTCCTTCTCCCATCTGTTCCTTGCCCCAGATTAGACCCTTCCTTTTTATGGTTGCCATTTTGGCTCCTACTTCACATGCCTGAGCAGACTTTCTCCTTTACTGGTTCTCCCACACTCACCAGTAATCTGGGAGAATAGACTGGTTGTCCCATTCTTCCTGCTCACTCCGTTCTTCCTGCTCAGGAGAAAGAGAGATGTTAATCCCCTCGGTGGGACAATGTGGTTATCCTCTAGACTGTCTGGAAGTTATAGCTTCCTAATTAATCCAGTTTAATTAGATGTCTGGCCTCTGTTTGTTCCCTTTCTTTGTCAACAACTGAGTAGCTTCCTTACCTTAAGACAGTGTCTGCTTTTTGAGCCTGCATCTGAAGCCCTATGATATAGCATCGCTTAGAAAGACAGTGAAAACAGCCACAGTAGCTAATTCTCATTCAGTACTTCCTGTACAAAGGGCTTTTTTGTGGATTAAGAGCAATATGCTACATCCATGCAAAGTATAGCAGTTTATCATCCTAGGAAGGCTTTAAAGAGATAAAGAAGCGGGCACAAGAGTTCAGACTACCCTGGGGGTGAAGTAAGGCTAGGGAAGTCGTTGGCAGTGTGGGTGGTGGCTGTGTGAGGCTTTGTGAAAGACATTTTTAGTAACAGAAGCACATAAGCACGTTTGTAGGCTGAGAAGAGGCCAAGAAAGGCAGCAATTGATAATGCAAAAGAAAACAGGGGATTGTTTACGCAGCAGAATCTTGGGGGAGGTGGCAGAGAATGAGATTCAGAGCTCTGACGAAGGTCTTAGCTTTAGATAAGAGGAACACCTTTTCTTCTAAGATGCAAAAAAAGGAAGAAAGAGATAAAGAAAAATGATAGTTTCTTTGTAAAAGACAGTACATTCACATTTGCAGTAAGGCTCAACACTTTACATGGAATAAATAAAATTGCACTTTTACTTCTGCTTTTATTCCATCTTCCTCAAGGTCAAGAGTCTCTTCACAGCACTAAATCACTAGGTTCTTGGCTAGCTTTGCATAGCATATTAAAGGTATTTATCATGTTCTAATATGGAATTCTTGTCAAATTTGATTGTTTGATTTTTTTTGTTAATTTTAATTAGGCATATTAAAGGGGCTTTCTCTCTGATATTCTGGTACTTTAATGGTAAATGTCCACAAAGGACTAATTTTACAATTTATTACAGAATAATGCATAATGTGTTATTCACAGAACTTATGTACATAAATTAACATAAGTAGGCAAATAGTAGGTTTCCAAGAAAGAGATAGAATAAGCTAACTAATTAGCTACAATTTAAAATGTAAATAAATTGGCAGCTGAAAGTGACAACCCATTACTTTATAATTAATTGACTTAGATCTTTTTAAAATTAATTAGTTAAGAAATACAGCTGGGCAGAAATTGATGCACAAGAAGCCTTTCTTACTCCCATCAGAAATCAAGGTCAAGCAAGTGATTATGGCTATTCTGCCTTTCAACTGTCTGTTCAACAGTAATTCAGCCAGCCAGTTATTGCTGAGGTGCTCCTTCTGTTGTGTCTCCCAGTAAAGCCACAGATAACTGTATTTTGTAATTATTGACTTATCCTAAGTATAACTCTATTGTTATGTGCGTGTGTGTGTGTGTGTGTGTATAATTGTATTGAGTGTTTTATACATGCCAGGCCATGACAAGCCACTTATTTACTTGATTTCATTTTTCCTTATAGGATCCCTGTGCACTGAGTGTTCAAAGAGAGGGCATAGTGTAATGGGGAAAGGAAAGATTTGAAAGTCTAACTTCTTAGATTTAGATTACAGCTCTGCAGTGTGACATTGGACAAATTACTGACCTCTCTGTCTCTCAGTTTCCTTATCTATAAGATGGTAATAATCGTACCTTCTAATAAGTATACATGGATTAAATTAGTTAATCTGCATAAATTGTTTAGAGTAAAATAAGCCTATCACACACATAATGGTGTCATTATTTTCCCCATCATCCCTGCCAATAATGATAATATGCACATTTTTGAATATTTACTCTCTTTTAAATATGTTACCTATATTAACTGACTCAGTGTAACCACAGATCTAGCTCAAATTGGTCCTGTCCTGTTTAACAAGATACCGAGTTGCTTCTTAGAAATAATAGACCATAAAACCTCATGTCATGCAGCTGAAGCATGAGCAGAGGAGAGAAGTTTAGCCTCTAGATGCACCCAGAAACAAAGCCTCCATCCGCTTCCTGCCCATGGAACCAAACAACAGGACATAACAGGAACTGGAACACCAGAACACTTTCAAAAGCAGAGTGTCCATTGTCCAGGAAGATCCCATGTAAATGGCCAAGTTTCAAGGTCCTCCAGTTCGACTTACCCCACCAGCACTTCTTCATTACCTGCTTGCCATAGCCCCTTAAAAGCCCTTAAACTAGTCCAGCAACCAAGATGGATTTGAGGGGCCATTAGGTCTCCCATCTTCTTGGCTGGTGTCTTCTCAATCAATAAACAAAGACTTTCTTACTGCAGACTCTGACATTTTGAGTTTTGGCCTTTTCAAGTGTTGGGCACACTGAATTGAGTTTTGGTAACATTAATCCTCCCCCAAATCCCATGAGGTAGACGTGACAAAAATCAAATGAATTCCCATTTATGGATAAACTAACTGAGGCACACAGAAGACCTGGTAACTTGCCTAACATCACCTAATTACTAATATAAGAACCAAGATTTATTTTCAGAAAGTCCAGCTTCAAATGTCATATTTTTAACTACTCCACCGTAGCTGTCACACTCTTCCAGTACTGTCTGTGCTCCAGACACACTGAATGAAATGCAGCCTTCAGAAAGCCCAGGGCTCTTTTGTGACTGCTGTCACCTGAGCTCTTGGTCTGGAATGCTGTGCATCTCTTGCCCAGTTGTTGAACACCTACTCAACCTTAAATATTCAGTAACAATAAATCATGTCTTTGGGGGAAAAAACTTCCTTTTTTACTGAATTTATCTTAATGTCTTCATAATGGAGGTTTTTTTTTTTTTTTTTTTTTTTTTTTTTTTTTTTTTTTTTTGTTTTTTTTTTTTTTTTTTTTTTTTTTTTTTTTTTTGTATCTTCCCCTGTGCCAGTGCAGAATCCTTTGCTCATATACACTTATTTATATAATATGTCAATCTGAGAGTCAGATAATCAATGAATAAGTTTATCAATGACCTATCTGTGAGTCCCTCTTTTCAAGGACCTTAATATCCTAGTAGAGGATAGTAGACTTTAAAGCTGTGGTGAAATAAAAATTAAGGTAATTTCTAATGTTAAAATTGACTTTTGGAGGAGATACAAGGGTTAGTGTAGAAAGGGACCAGGTGTGCTGCTTCAGTGATGTTGGTTGAAGATGAGACTTGAATAATAGGAAGTAGCCACCGATGCAAAAAGTGTGGAAAGCATTCCAAACACAGGGACCAGCATGTGCAATGGCCCCTTTGCAGCACCAGGGTTGCTGCATTTAAAGGACAGAAACAAATAGAGGTAAGAATAGTATTAATGTATATATAGCCATTATTTATCCACACACTTGTCTTCCAACCTAAACTGTGAATTCTTTAGGGTTAGGGTTTTGTCCCACTCATCTCCGAACCACATGGTTGACACAAGTGACATATTATCCAAGATGTCTCATTTCTCTTTTCTTTTCTCTTCCTAATGCATTTCCAAACATATTATTCCTCTGAGATGTTTTCTATGAATCTCTTTTTTCCCCTTCTCATCTACTCTCCACACTTCTGTTTTTTTGTGGGTTTTTTTTTTGTCCTCCCTTCCTCCACATCTATTTTTCTGATCCCTTGATCTCCTTTTTTTTGCCCCAGGTAACTCCCCCTAAGCTACAAAGATCTGGCAGTAGGTAAGGTCTTTGGAAAGGAGTTAAAGCTGCTTATACATCTCATGCCTCCTTTTACTCTGACCGCTCTTTCATAGAGCCTGAAACATTTCTTACATTTTGGGGTCAACACCAAAGCCGAAAACCTAACCCAGTCTAGAGATCCTTTTTTGGCAAGTAAATGCAAGCTAGTTTTCTTTTAAGCCATTGTTCTGGATGCTGCCTTTAGAAAAGGAAAGAATAAGGTGAGCGACCTTGGTGTAACCTGTCCACCTAGGGAGAAGTTTTATTGCTTGGCTGCTTTTAGAGATTGAGGTTAAAGAAGTTAAAAAAGGTGGGGGGGGGGAGGAAAAACCAATTTTAATAGTTAACTATAAAGAATTCCTAGAGTTCCTTTTCATCCATCTGATCTAAGCAACTCCTGTGCCTTTGTCTTGCATGGAGCTTTCTTCTTCTCCCCAGGAGTTTACTCGCTATTCAGGAGGAAATGATAACTAAGGATGAGCTCTATCTTTCCTGGGGTCTTAAAAACCATCTCTGTAGTTGCTAATCAGCTGAATCCACAAATCTTAGGTTATATAGATTTTAATTGGCTTCCCTCCCACTTTTTCTTATCTTTCAGGAAATGGATTCCGCCTATGAAGAATTTATAATCAATTTCACAAATATAGAAAGTCAGATTTTTCTTGCCTGTGTTTATTCTTGAGATACCAGCTAAGGTGACCTAATTCCTTCCCTTTCTTTCTAGGCACCGTGGGGATTTCTGTATGGGCTGCCTTCATTCTATAGCTGCAAACACTATGCAGCCAAATGACATTTTGTTGAAAAGAAGAACCTGGTGCTTTTTTAAAAAGCTATTTTTTTTCATGTTTGCTTTAGCTACTAGTTATAAAATGCCTTCACTACCTTCAATTATTCTAAAATATTATAAAACATATGTTGGTGTACATATGCTTTAAATAGTAGGGTGTTAAATAGTAAAGTTGGAGAGGCAATAATGTGCAGACTCAACTTCTGGACTCTGAAGTCAGATTGCCTGGGTCAAATGCCTGCACCAACACTTATATAGCAGCAGTGTTACAGAACAGACCCGGCGGGGGTTGGGGGGGCGGTGAATGATATACTATTACCAAATGGACCCACCCTTGTGCTCCGGGGGTCCCTCCTACCCCATACTAGGTTCGCCTTGCCCACCACCAGGGAAAGATGTCTCTTAATGCCAGAGATTGGTGAAAAGGAAAGGGATTATTTATTTAAAAAGCTATATAGACTTAGAGTAATGACTTAATGTCTTCATTGAAAATACTAAAGTCCTTTAGAATACCCAGAAGTGCACAGTCCTTCCTTTTCCCCTTGGTCCAGTCTGGGGTACTGTATCTCAGGAAAAGTAGAAGTCTGTGGTTCAGGCAGCCCCTCAGTTTCAGCATCATCAGCTGTGTTGCCACCTTGATCTTCAGTTAATCTAAAACCA
>PVJI01016790.1:0-11158 GCA_004026765.1 Micronycteris hirsuta
TTCTCTTTTCTGTTCCATTGGTGTGTATGTCTGGCTTTATGCCATTATTACACTGTTTTGATTATTGTAGCTTTTTGTAGTAGGTTTTGAAGTTAGGAAGTGTGAGTTTTTCCACTTTGTTTTTCTTTTTCAAGATTGTTTTGGCTATTTGGGGTCCCTTGAGGCTCCGTGTGAATTATAGGATAAATTTTTCTATTTCTGCAAAAAAATGACATTGGGATTTTGATAGGGATTGCATTGAATTTGTAGATTGTTGGGTAGTATTGTCATTTTCAGAACATGCCATTGTGGTGGGCCACATGCAAGTCCACTAAAATAAAAAAGAAAAAGTCCTTTTATAGAGGAAAATGGAAGTTGGGAAGAGTTATTAACGGTTTCCCCTGTTCTTTGTGATCAGTGTAGGGTATGAATGCTCTTCGTTCTGGCTTCTCTGTTCCACTTTAAATGAGTTTTCTGTTTATTACTTCTTTTTTCTTTTTACTTCTCCCTTTTGATCAAGATCTTTCTCTGGAAGCATTGCTGATTTGAGTAGATGTTTCCTGTTTCAAGAGCCTGATGTTTTTTGATACCAGGAAGGCGTGTCCTGGGTGTTTTGTCCCCTGGGTGTTGTGTCGGATTAAAAGCCTATGGTGGTCACATTTGAATAACAAGGAGGGAGGAGTGAGATCTCTTAGGCATTTCTTTTTTTTTTTAAAGACTTTATTTTTAGAGAGAGGGGAAGGGAGGGAGAAAGAGAGGGAGAGAAGCATCAGTGTGTGGTTGCCTCTCATGCACCCTCCTCTGGAGACCTGGCCTGCAACCCAGGCATGTGCCCTGGCTGGGAATTGAACCGACAACCCTTTGGTTTGCAGGCTGGCACTCAATCCACTGACCCACCCCAGCCAGGGCTCTTAGGCATTTCTCAGTTAATGTCTGTATCTTAGAATAATGAATGTGGCTAATGCACACTCAACAGAATTAAACAAACACTTTGAGAAGAAATACTGTGGGAATAAAACATTAAGAAACTAAACAGTATTGTTATCGCAAAAGAAAGCTCTTTGGAAGAAAATATGTTATCAATAATACAACTTGTAGGTTGTAAATTCAGGGACCCTGAATTTTGGATAAGAGTCTAGAATCAGTTAATAGTCTAGATGAAAGAACAGCTTCTATGGATTTTAAGCCTTTTAACTCTTCAGAAAAGCAAGTGAAAAGATTGTCACAGGATTATTATAAGACTACTTCTGAAAGACCATAAAATCAAAGAAAATTTTTTTCTTTCTGCAGGGTATTAGGGAATGTGGACAAGGGCATTTTCTGTTGAAAGGGAGGGAAGAAGCAACAGTGAGAAAAGGTATACAGCCCTGATCTGGACATCTTGGGAAAGCTGTCCCGTCAGATGTTGTTGTCTTGCTTCAGTTTTGAGAAATCTTTATTTCCTGCAGGTCCAGTCTTAGGTTCTTTCTTTAGATGTGTCACGTGAACCCTGGAGTTTGGCAGCTTAACAGTTGGTTAGCAGCATCTGATAGGGACCTTTCAAGCGAGATTGAAGAGAGTATTTCTGGAGGTGTCTTTTCCGATAGATGAAAACTCCAGGTTGCGAAGTGTGGTGCCCAAGTTCTTAGTCTCCGAGAGTGTACTGTGAAAAGATTATTCTACGTAGACATGATTATTTTTAAAAAATTTTATTTATTTTTTATATATTTACTTTTATAGAGAGGGGAAAGGAGGGAGAAAGAGGGGGAGAGAAACATCAATCACACCCCCACCTGGGGATCTGGCCCGCAACCCAGGCTTGTGCCTTGACCAGGAATCAAATCAGCAACCCCATCAGTCTGCAAGCCTGTGCTCAGTCCACTGAGCCACACTAGCCAGGGCTGAAGTATGTCTTAGAAAAAAAGTCAACCATCGATTGAAAGAGGTAGGAGCCAAGTACATAGGATGTCCTATAACTTTCTTGAGGGTGAGAGTTTATGAGCTCCAAAGGAGGTGGATCTAAGATTTAAAAGGTCTGTGCTTTTAAATCTTAGCAACTGCAGTGCTTTTTTGGCTGGGGTATTTGGAGGGTCTCCACAAATTTTGACAATTGAGTCTTAATAATGCCATTAGTGTACTCCACTAAACCTGAGGATTGAGAGTGGTAATGTTGTAAAACCAGCCAAACAGCACAGTCTTGTCAAAGCACCTAAGAGATAAAATGGATTCCCTTGTCTAATGGAGTTCTAGAGGGGTTCCCTAGGTAGGGTTAAATCTTTTCTAAAAGGAGGTTAGCTAATAGACGAGGCAGTAGCCTGTCTACAAGGGAAAGCTTCAGTGCAGTGAGAAAGTATAAAGATTATGACTAAAACATATTTATACACACGAGATGGGGGAACCTGTATGAATTCCATTTGCCAAACCTCAAATGGTCCATTAGGCAATTTAAAATATCCAGTGACTGAACCAGTAGGCTTTCCTGGGTTGTACTCTGGACAAGTAGGACAAGTGAGGTAGGAGCTTTTTGTGGCCATATTAATATTTCCCCACCAGCTTTGATTCATGAATGCTGTCATTTTGTCAGTGGACAAGTGGTATAATGCAAGTCCAGTGGTTAGGAGCGGGAATTTTACAGTCTCTAGTAGGACTGAGTTATTATTTCGTTTGAACGAGAGCTTTCCCTTTATGGTCATGCTCTGCTTAACAGTAGGGCTGTGTTGTCAGGAATGTGTTGTTAGGTGATTTCATCATGAGAACATCATAGAGTACACTTAATACACACATAGATGGTATAGCCTCTCACAATACCACTGACAGTGTGGCAGATTTGTTTACATCAGCATCACCACAAACACATGGGTAATGTGTAGTGCTGCTGTTGAGAAGGCTACAGTGTCACTGGGTGATAGCAGTTTTTTAGCTCCATTATAATCTTGTGCAACCGTTGCTCTGTGTGTGTGTGTGTGTGTGTGTGTGTGTGTGTGGTCTGCGTTGACTGAAACATAGTTATGTGGCGCATTGACTTTGGATTTCTAGTCTTGTTTTTACTTTTCTGAGGACAATTGTTGGGCTTCTCTAGCCAGTTTTTCTAAGTTTCAGTTGGGAAAATATTCCTTTGGACCATAATAGAGGTTTGACTGCTACTGGTTCCTTGAGGAAGTGCCAACAAAGTGATTACCCTTAGCTTCCAAAGAGTCAAGTTTAGAATTCCCAGGAATCTTAGCTATAGCTAAAGCAGCAAGCAAAAGTGTAGCATCCAGTAGTTCCTGAATATAGGGCCATTTCAAATTTTATTTCCACTGGAAGTAAGGAAGCCACATTGCTTCTACCACATTACAAAATCATAACCTACTCTGAAAGCATATCTCCTGTTAGTATAAATGTTGGCACATTTGCTCTTGGCTAAAGTATAAACTGGAGTAGTTCGGCTTGTTGGGCTGAAGTAGCTAAAGGTAAAGGTGCTGCCTTGATGACATCAAGAGGAGTTACAACAGCACACCAACACAGTACTTACCACTTAACTCTTTAAATGTGAACCATTCTTAAACTATGAAAAATCTGCATTCTCCAAGAGTTTTCTGCAGATCATCATGATGGGTCAGGAGATGATCTGTCAGTGTTAAGCGCTCAAGAGGAGCTTCATCAGTAATGGATGGAAGATGAGGACCAGAATTAATGGGTTTTCTCACAGGTGAAATGAGAGCGTTATAGGGACTAGTGCAAAGCATAATGAGGTCCTGACTTTTGTAATCTTTTATTATGGGCTTTATACCTTGAAGGGCCTCTTTCTTATGGGATATTGATTGATTCTGGGAAGGGGTTTTCAGGGATCTATTTTAATCTTGATAGGAGGTACACTGTGGATTCTGCCAATACCATTTGAAGATTTTTCCCATAAAGAGGATGACTGCTGATCTCATAGGGACAAATGATCAATGATCCCAGATTTAGCTATAGTGCTGTCAGAAATGGAGGAAATTAAAAGACATCAAAGGACCATTTAGTTCATTCGATTGGCTATTTTCATGGCTACTATCAAATTGTAGAGTATTTCCCCTTTTTGAGAGAAAGAAATTCCAGCATGATGCTTTTCTAAGAAGTGTCGGCCCAATTAATGAGTAGTAGGAGCACAGGAACAAAAGAGGAATGGTGAATATGTCTCAAAGGGATAGGTTCAGAGACAGGAACCTGGTGGTGTTTATTAGTGATCCCCACTATTTAAACTGTTTTAGCGCTCCAAGGTGAGGGCTGCTTTTAGCAGTGGGATTGAATATCAAGAGTGTAGGTAGCTCTAGTGTCAGGACCGTGAGAGATTCATTTCCAGTCTAGAGAGTAGTTTCTCCAAGTTGATTAAGAGTGACGATTGGGAAAAGCCTTTGTAGTTTCTTGGAGCCCGATCATTGAGGACTAAGAGTTCAAAGGCTGAAGGCATCTAAAGTGCTTAAATTATGACAATCTTTTTAACAGTGTCCTGACTCCTTGCAATAATTTATTGGCAGTAGGTGGGAGGTTTTTGGTTTTGCATAGGGGCCTTCATTTGCCAGAGCTGAAAATTAAGAATTTTAGTGTTCTTTTAGGTCAGCAATTTTCACCTTTTTTTTCATTTTATGGCATACAAACTAGTTACTAAAGTTCTGTGGCATAGATTTTGCCAGTCTGACCAAAAAAAAGGGGGGGGGGGTATTTTTTTTTAAATTTGACAATCCAAGGGAAAAGCAGTTAGTGTCCCTGACTAAATAGTCAGGCATTGCATGTTTTAAAAATTCTTGAGGCACACTGGTTGAAAATTGCTGTTTCAGGTGATTCATCTAGGGTGTGAGCAAGCTGATTTGCTAAATTAACCAAATCAAGAATGAACATGGTCTCCCATTTCATCCTGGGCCTTTTAACTAAAGAGAAATCTCAGTTCAGCCTGTTAATAAACATAGAGTTAAAGGCTAACCTGAGTGGAGTCAATATCTGAAGGAAGACTAGAATTTCCTTGGAAAACAATCTGAGGTCAATTATAATAATTAGGAACAGTTTCATCAGGCTTTTGTGAGCAAGCCTGAATTTTTAAAAGATTTTATTTATTTATTTTTAGAGAGAGGGGAAGGGAAGGAAAGAAGGAGAGAACCATCAATGTGTGGTTGCCTCTCATGCACCCCCGACTTTGTGACCTGGCCCACAACTCAGGTATGTGCCCTGACATGTTGCTGGGAATTGAACCAGCAACCCTTTGGTTCTCAGGCCTGCGCTCAATCCACTGAGCTATACCAGCAAGGAGCAAGCCTGAATTTTGTTCCAGTCAACGAACAGGCTTAGGAAAGACTATTGTAATTGCATGGTGGAGGTCTCCAGTGAGTGTTCCAGCATTTTGCCAGAAGTTAGGGATTTGTTTTTCCAAATTCATTTCAGGATGTTCCCATCAAGCAAATTTCATCCAGTGTCGAGCCTGATCTTCATTGACAAGCATATGAACTAGCTGATACTAAGTCAGAAAAACCAGGCTGATAAGTTTGAATAACTATTATTTATAAATCCAACCCCCCAATTCCATGTGGATTTTCAGTTACTTTAGGAAACTCTTTACTTAGTATTTGCAATTTGGCCTTAATCCAGGAACAGGAGAAACTTGGAGTGGATTAGTATCCTCAGAAGGCTTAACTTTGAAGGGATGGATTCTGCTAAGTTCCAAGGAGGAGGAGTGAGGAAAGGTGCAGAGGAGGAGGAGGATGGCACCAGAGAGGGAGCCGGAGACTCAGAAGCCAGCAGGGGAAACAGGAGGACACCGGAGGCAGAGACTGAGACAGAGGAGTCAGGGAAGAGGAGCACCATGGCTCCAGAGGTGGCACCTGAGACAGGGAAGGTGAGGGAGAGGAACGTGAGGCTTTGGGAGCCATTTTTTATTTCCTTAAGAGCTTATTTTCCTCAGTTAAATGAAAAACTTTATTTTGCACACGGGCAATTTTAGACTCACAGTAACATTTGGAAGCCTTGAAATACCAATTGAAATATATGTTCCGTTCAGTGTTGCCAGTTGCCGATTGATGGTTGTCCAACTTGGTTTTAAGATAAGTAAGTTTGAGAATTGCAAAAATTCTCCATAATGGCCATTTATTTTCTAACTTGCTTTTAGTCATGTCAGTCCATTTAGTTAGAAATGTGCATGAAGAGAGACTGGGTACCCTGAAAGTGTTTAGATGACTGGAATCCCATGTTTTGGAGGCTTTATTCTAGAGCAAAGGCCCAAACAGCCTGCAGGTCAAATACCAGCATCTTATTTGAAGACAGACTGATCCGGAAGAAGTCAGGCCCAAGGCTGAAGCAGCCAGTTTTAGAGAAACATCCAGGTCTGACCTGAAGGTGAAGGAGTCAGGTTGAGGCTGAACAGCACAGTTCTAGCAGAACAGCCTGCTCTCAAATATGTTAGGTTGAAGGCTGCTGTAGCACAGTTTCAATGAGACAGACAGTCTGGTGTAGAACTAGATTGAAGGCCAGCAATAGGTTCAGTAGAAACTGTCCAGTTTTAAAGGAATTTGGGGTGAAGACTAGCAATCTCAAGAAACAGAATGATCTCGAAGGCCAGAGTGCCAAAACAAATACTTGCAAATAAAGAAGGCCTTTAACAGAAAAGGGCAAAGCCTTAAACACATCCCAAATAGCGCCTGGAGAGCCTCAAAATACAAAGAGCAGAAGCTCAGATCCAGGAGAAAACTTACCCTCAAACTCCAGGGTCGGAGACAAAATGGAGATTGATGGGCTCTGTGGGTGCCTCACCTGTTTGTTCAACAGTCTTCGGAGCATTATGGGGTCTTCTCTGGATCCTTGTGCAGGCCACCGAATATGTTTTATAAAACAAAAAGCCAGATATTTCTCCAGCAAAATAAGTTTATTCAGGAACAACAAGGAACTGCAATCCGGAACATGTGCAATCATGTGGGCCAAGCACAAGTCCACTAAAAAAGAGGAAGCTCTTTTAGACAGAAGGAGGGGGGAGGGAGAGAGGGAGAGAAACATCAGTGTGTGGTTGCCTCTCATGTGGCCCCCACTGGGGACCTGGCCTGCAACCCAGGAATGTGCCCTGAATCGAACCGGCGACCCTTTGGTTTGCAGCCCATCCCATGCTCAATCCACTGAGCTACACTAGCCAGGGCCTAGGAAGCTCTTTTATAGAGGGGGAAAGAAGTTGGAAGGGCTGTTACAAAGACTTTCCCTTGTTCTGCTTCTCAGTTAACACAGGGCACGAGAGCTCCCCATTCTGGCCTCCCTACTTTAAATGGGGGGGGGTGGTGTGTGTGTGTGTGTGTGTGTGTGTGTGTGTGTGTATTTATAATTTTTTCAACAGTGTCTTATGATTTCAGTGTATAAATCTGTCACCTTTAGGTTAACTTTATACCTGAATGTTTTATTTTTATAATGTTGTAAATGGAATGGTTTTTATTAATTTTTCATATTTTTCATTGTTAGTGTATAGAAATACAACTGATTTTTGGATGTTAATTTTACATCCTATAACTGCTGAGTTCTTCTATTAGCTCTAATGGATTTTTGGGAGGAGGAATATGGATTCTTTTAAGGTATAGATTCTTTTAAGATCATCTTATCTGTGAAGAGATAATTTTACTCTGTTTTTCTAATTTGGATGCATTTTATTTCTTTTCCTTACCATATTGCTCTGGCTGTAACTTTAGCACTATGTTGAATAGGGAAAAGCAGGTATCCTTGTCTTGTTCCTGATCTTTGGGGAGAAGCTTTCAGTATTTCACCATTAATTATGATGCTAGCTATGGATTTTTCATATTCACTGTTTTTTATTTCATAACAAGATTAGTTTCCATTTCACTTAGCTCAAGCTACTACTTGTTCATGGCCCTACTGTGTGTATTTGTATTCGTAAAAGTATGTATCATGTGAATTTGGGCATTTCATCTCTCCCTTCCACTCAGTACTCATGCCCATTTTGCTGGTACAGTGGTCTGTGTTCTTCCCCAATTCTGATTCGTTCTTTCTTACCATATTAGTTAATACTCAAGGTCAAGATACTAAAAACTTACTTGTATAATTTTAAAGAATAATTTAAAATTATAGAAGTTAAACATGTTTTATTGTTGGAAAAATGCAAGTAGAGATGAATAAAAAGAAAAAATTTTACTTAGTCCAGATCTTACCATCCAGAGATATTTATTTTATGGTTTTCCCCAGAACCTCTATATCAAAAGAAAATTATTTGAAAGTTGAATATCTAGATTAGTTATTTTAAGTTGCTCTAATCTTCTTGAGCCAGCACATTGGAGTGGTTCTCACTTTTGCTTAGGATGTTCTAAATGGATATTTTCTAATCGTTAATTTCATAGAGACTGTAGTTAAAATAAATTCCAGTGTCAGGAGAAAGGAACTCATATGAATACAGTTGTAGTTGTTGGAAATTCGTGGGAGCATTTCAAACAGATTCAATATGAAGATCTAAATTTATAGAAATTGTTGAAGAACAATTCAGCCCTGAAAACACAGAATTTGAAATGATTTTTAGTTATGATTAAGAAAGAGGCGGAGGATCAAGATGGTACTGAGATTCTGTACTACAAAGATTGGCAAGATAATATCAGCTATAGTTGTATTGACCACGGAGGGGGAAAGTTAAATTTTGTTTCTTGGAAAGAGTGGAAGAGGAAGAAGTTGTTTTTTTTTTTTTTTTAGGGAATTAAAAACATAGGTAGTAACATGAAGTTGAAAACATAAGTCTAACTGGAAAGTTTAGTTACTTCATTGAATTCTTTTATTGATTCAGTGGACATTTATTGACTCTAGTATGTTTAAGGCTCTGGGAACAATGAAGGAAGAAGGAAGTATTCATACTTTCAATATCTTTAATCTAGAGGATTGTGAAAATCAGATTTGGGAAGTTTTATTTTATGATGATAGTAGTTGAAATAGTGCCAGTTGACAAGATTTTTTAGCTAAGAATTACATATTCATGGAATTTTAGATCAAGAAGATACCATAATGATTGATGTAAGTCAACTTTTTTGTTTTTCAGATGGGATTACCAAGGTCAGAGACTTGTAGTGCCTTGCTCAAGGTCACACAGTTTGACTGTTTGAGTCTTGAATTCAGATCCTGTACAGGGCCATTTCTTCCATCATTGAATCTTGGCTAGAGCCACGAGAAGATAGGAATGAGTTTAGAAATATTTATCAGGTGCTTACCATGTGGAGGATTCAGTGGAGGAAACAAAATATTCCTGTTGTTTAGTTTATTGGAAGAACTCTTTCAATTATAGCTAATAGAAATTCATCTTAAACTGCAGAAGAAGGGAAAATTTATTGGTTTATGTGACCAGAAAAGTCATGAATGTGTCTCAGGTTAGACTGGGGTCAGTGCCTCAAGACATCAGGACCGCTATGTCTTCATCTTACATTTCAGCATATGTCTATGTGTTGGACTTTTTCGCAGTCATTAATTTTTTTAAATGTACTACTTTCATTATTGGGGAACAACTCTTGGCAGCTCTGGGGGTTACATCTTTACAGCTCATGATAGAATAGAAAGAGCTGTTTCCTGTTGGGAAGACTTCAGGGAATGAATAGTGTGGCCCAGTGTGCTTCATTTCACATGCCCACCTGTGGTTGAGGGTTGTCTGACTGACAGCCCCAGTGAAATTACATGAAGTGGGAGAGTTTCTATGAAGGTGAGGATTAGGTGTACTGCCACACAGAATAGTAAGGAGATAAGACTGCCTGATGCACATACACACCATGCTCACAAAGCTATAGTATAGAAAATGTCAAACATATGGTAGTAGAATGTGCCATAAGAGTTCAGAGGGTGGGGGCACCAGAAGAAATTCTGAAGGGTGGAAAGAACTGAGTCTTGATGCGTCAGTAGGGTTTTGGTGAGTGAAGAAGTGTGAGACAAGATCCAGGTAGTAGGAAGCAGTGAGGTATAATTGGAGACTTGTGCAAGATGTTTTTGGAGAATAGACCCAAGTCCTGTGACATTGGGAGAGGATTGGGAAGATAGGTTTGGCTGAGGGTGTGAAGGGCCTTGAATATCAGAGTAAGGAATTCAGCCCTTACTCTGTGGGCAGTGGGGAACCATTGAAACATTTTGATCAAGGGACAAATGTATTTTAGAAGTGTAAATTGAGGAGCCTAAGAGTGCTTTTAGATTTAGAGAAAGTAGATTAAAGAATAATGGAATTTATTTCCAGAGGAGCTAGGCAGTACTGTTCCTAACATCGAAAACCTATAATGACTGTGAACAAATCATTTAACTATTTTCTGTTTGCCTCTTCAGTAAAGTAAATACACTTATCTTTCCTCACGTGAGTCAGAATTTATGTATAATTTCACTAAGAAAATATGTTGTAGACTTCTGCCAAGATGGCGGCACAGGTGGATGTGCTTTGCCGCCGCGCACAACCAGAGAGTTTAACCAATGAACGCAATAGCGAAAAATAAACAACCAGAATGGACAGAAACAAACTGAAGGGAAGTCCGACACCCAGGAAGTTGGGGAGGACGTACATCCAGGCCAGTAAGCGGGGCAGAACCAAGCAGAGGAGCGGAGTGAGAGGCAGTTTGCCTGGAGGGACTCACACTGCGAGCGCCTAAACAAAACACGACCCCGAGCAACGGGTGAACCCTGCAGGCCAGCGGCATAACTGGAGAGGCCAGTGGGAACCAGCAGGGCCGAGACTGGCGGAAAAGGCAGTGGGGAACTGGGGAGCAGTGGGTAATAGGGAGCCGGCAGTGATCGGCAGTCACCATTGCTCCCTCCCAGGCCCCGCCCCCAGAGGAAACGTCATAAAAAAGCGACCCAGGTTGCCAGGCACCCGCGAACACCTAAGAATCTGACAAGTGCCCTGAGACAAAAAGAATGAAAATGGCCAAAATGAAAGATCAGAACAAATTACGACTAACAGATGATGACATAGTCAACCTATCAGATGCTCAGTTTAAAACGCTGGTAATCAAAATGCTAACAAAACTGGAAGAAAGGTGAACGCAAATAAATGAACAAATGAAGAGCACGATAAAGATAATGAGGGATGATCTACAGGGAACCAATAGGGAAAAAAAGGAAGCCGGGACTCAAACCAATAGTGTAGACCAGAAGGAAGAAACAAGAATTCAAAAAAATGAGGAAGGTCTCAGGAACCTCAGAGACATTCGACCCAACATCCGGATCATAGGGCTGCCAGAAGGACAAGAGGAAG
>PVJI01016790.1:11258-37414 GCA_004026765.1 Micronycteris hirsuta
AGAAGCTCAGAGAACCCCAAAGAAGCGGGACCCAAAGAGGAACACACCAAGGCACATCATAATTACATTACCCAAGATTAAGAATAAGGAGAAAATCTTGCAAGCAGCAAGAGAAAAGGAGACAGTTACCTACAAAGGAATTCCCATAAGACTGTCAGCGGATTTCTCAAAGGAGACCTTCCAAGCAAGAAGGGGCTGGGGAGAAATATTTCAAATCGTGAAAAGCAAGGACCTACAACCAAGAATAGTCTATCCAGCAAAACTTTCATTTAGAATGGAAGGGCAGATAAAGTGCTTCTCAGATAAGGTCAGGTTCAAGTAGTACATCATCAAGCAGCCTCTACTATATGGAATGTTAAAAGGTTTTATAGAAGGACTCAGGAGCAAAGGCACCGAGGCCAGATCAGCTACTGGGGAATTCAGATAAGTCACAGCCAAGACACTTGTGAGGTAAGCAAGCAAAATACAACCAGAGAAACAAAATATAACTAGAGACATTGAAGTTTAGAACATTCTGGCAATAACCAGAGGGAAGGGGGAAGGGGAGAAGGGGGACAAGGGTATTCAGGAACTGCTATAAAGGACACATGGACAAAACCAAGGGGGAGGGGGGAAGCAAGGGAGGGAGGTGGGTTTGCCTGCGGTGGGGTGGTCGGGGGTAAATGCAGACAACTGTAATTGAACAACAATAAAATGATTAAAAAAAAAAGAAAATACGTTGTAGTAGGTATTATTGCTTTGTAAATGACCTTCTTAACTTTGATACATATGAGAGAGTATTTTTCTCTGTGCTTTGGAGATTGTAAATTGGAATTAGATTATTGATTGAGGAAATGACAATTATATTTTATTCATAAAGCAAGTGGAATTAATACCCTGGGTTGCATTTTCTTTTAAACTTGATATTTTAATTAGTTAAATGACAGAAACAAGTTCTGAAACTAAACTTTGGTGTTATGTATTAATATTCTTTTTAGTTTTATGATTTTTTTATTACTAAAAATTCTCAGAAGTGTCCTCATAATTGATTTTTGATACTCTAGAACAGTGCTAGAACTGCTTTGTACAGTGCTTGTGTTCCTGGGTCTCAAATTCTTGGAGAGAAATCTCCTTCAACTCTTCCGTCTGCATCTTTCCCAAATAATTCACTGTCCCTATGGCTAAGATGGGGCATAGACCCCTTGATACCCTTTTCCATCTATTCTCCATGCCTCTACTCTTAGCCTCTCCCTTTCCTGCTCTTCTCCTGACTCTTTATACATTATGTGCTCCCCTCACCACTTCATGACTGAAGCCTGTTTGGGACTCAGTTGGGATACCTAGTTCTTTTTCTGTTAACACATTATTTACCCCTGTTAAAATTTCTTTTTGCCTGTGATGTATTTGAAACACATTAAAAATATAGCCTATAACTTAAGCACTGTTATCTAGAAATGCAAAAGGATAACCCAATAGTTCTAATTTATAAATAGCTGGTTTTCATCTCAAAGTAGAGACTCAGAATTCTGTTCTGAGGATCAGTGTTTGTGTTAAAAACTTTAGCAGTGGTGCTTTCTTTTACTTCACATAGAGAAAAGTAAACTTTAGTATTGGATCCTGTTATATTGTTGTATTACTCTACTATAGTTATACTAAAGAGAACAACTTTAGGGATACTATGGAACACTTATGTAGATGCAGTATGTTTATACTTAGTATAGGTAAATAAGGTGCCCTTAATTTTTAAAAATCCTTATTTATAGAATTATGAAAGTAATACTTGTGAAAGCCTCATCCCCACTATGCATTCCCCCTCTTCTCCACTGACCCAGCTCAGGTAACTGCTGTCAGTAGCTTGGTATTTCAGACTCTGTGTGTATGTAAAAATGTATGTAAGTACATACTTTAAAAAAGTAAATAGTAGAATGATAATTTCAAACACTCGAAGAGTACATACTTTGTACCAGGTACTATTCTAAGTACTTTACATGAGTTAACTTTTTAATCCTCAGTGTAATCCTTTGAAATATATAATATTATTATAACCATTTTTAAAGATGAAGAAACTGAGACATAGGAAGGCCAAGCACCTTGCCCAAGGTCACATAATCAGTAAAGGGTGAAGCCAAGATTCAAACCAGGTATTCTGCTTTTGAAGTTTGTGTCTTCACCCACTAGCTCTATTGGAAAGATGCCTACCTTTCCATGGCCACTAAGTTGGAACAAACCTACCTTGGTCCCAGAGTGATGGATAAAGAGAGCATGGACTTGAGACACCACAAAGCTTGAATTTTTTTTTTTAAACTTTATTATTTTTTTTTAAAGATTTTTTTTAATTTTTATTTATTTTTAGAGAGAGGGGAAGGAAGGGAGAAAGAGGGGGAGAGAAACAGCAATGTATGGTTGCCTCTCACATGGCCCTCATGGGGACCTGGCTCGCAACCCAGGCATGTGCCCTGACTGGGAATCGAACTGGGACCCTCTGATTCCCAGCCCGCGCTCAGTCCACTGAGCTACACCCACCAGGGCAAAGCTTGATTTTTTAAAAAAATCTTTTAAATATAAATTTCATTATGTTCTACTTATTTTTTACAGCTGTCATCTTTTTCTTTTTCTTTTTTCTTTTTTTGCAGTTAAGGCTATAGAAATAAAGGTTTGAAGTGATGAGTTCAAACTCTGTCTCAAGAAAAATCGACACAGAACAATTGGCACTAAAACATTTCCTAGGAAAGTTTTTTTTTTTTAATTTTTTTTAAAAAAAATTTTATTTTATTTATTTTTTCAGAGAGAGGAGAAGGGAGGGCGAAAGAGCAATGTATGGTTGCCTCTCACATGGCCCTCACTGGGGACCTGGCCCGCAACCCAGGCATGTGCCTGACTGGGAATCGAACTGGGACCCTCTGGTTCCCAGCCCGCGCTCAATCCACTGAGCTACACCAGCTGGGCAGGAACGTTTTTTTAAAATTATATTTTATTGATTATGCTATTACAGTTGTTCCAAGTTTTCCCCTGTGGCCCTCCTCCACCCAGCAACCCCACTCCCCGAGGCAGTCCCCATACCATTGTTCATGTCCGTGGGTCATTCTTTTAAGTTCTTTGGCTACTCCATTTCCTATACTGTATACCCCATGGCTATTCTGTAACTACCTATTTGTATTTCTTTTCTTTTTTTTTTTTTTTTTTAAAGATTTTATTTACCCATTTTTAGAGAGAGGGGAAGGGAGGGAGAGAAACAGCAATGTATGGTTGCCCCTCATATGGCCCCCACTGGGGATCTGGCCCGCAACCCAGGCATGTGCCCTGACTGGAATCGAACTGGGACCCTCTGGTTCCCAGCCCGTGCTCAATCCACTGAGCCACACCAGCCAGGGCCTATTTGTATTTCTTAATCTTGTCACCTTTTTACCCATTCCCCTACACGCCTCTCTTATCTGGCAACCATTAAAACGTTCTCTGTATCCATGATTCTGTCTCCCTCCTTCTTCTTTGCTTAGTTTGTTTTTTAGAGTTAATTGCTGATAAGTATTTATTGCCATTTTACTGTTCATAGTTTTGGTCTTCTTTTTCTTAAATAAGTCCCTTTAATAGTTTGTATAATAGTGGTGTGATGATGATGACCTCATTAATTTTTTCTGTTCTGGGAAGCTCTTTACCTGCCTTTCAATTCTAAGTGATATCTTTGCTGGGTAGAGTGGTCTTGGCTGTAGGCCCCTGCTTTTCATGACTTTGAGTATTTCTTGTCAATCCCTTCTAGCCTGCAAAGTTTCTTTTGATAAATCTGCTGACAGTCTTATGAGAGCTCCACTGTAGGTAACTAACTGCTTTTCTCTTGCTGCTTTTAAGATTCTCTCTTTATCTTAAATCTTTGGCATTTTAATTAAGATGTGTCTTTGAGTGGGCCTCTTTCATCCATTCTTGTTTGGGACTCTGTGCTTCCTGGACTTGCATGTCTATTTCTTTGATCAAATTAGGAACGTCTTCTTTCATTACTTTTTCAAATAGATTTCCAATTTCTTGCTCTTTCTCTTCTCCTCTGGCAACCCTATGATGCGAATGTTGTAATGCTTAAAGTTAGTTGTCCCAGAGGTTGCTTACACCATCCTCATTTTTTTTTTTCTTGTTCTGATTGGATGATTTTTGCTTCCTTATGTTCCAAATCATTGTTTGGATTCTTGATTTCATCCACTTTACTGTTGTTTCCCTGTAAATTGTTCTTTATTTCAGTTAGTGTATCCTTCATTTCTGTCTGCGTCCTTTTTATGCTGTTGAGGTGCTCACTAAGTTCCTTGAGCATCCTTATAACCAGTGATTTAAGTTCTGCATCTGATACATTGCTTATCTCCATTTCGTTTAGTTCTTTTTCTGGAGTTTTGATCTGTTCTTTTTTTTGGGCCATGTTTCTTTGTCTCCTCACTTTGGCACCCTCCCTGGGTTTGTTTCTATGTATTAGGGAAAGCTCCTTTGACTCTTTGTCTTGGTACTGTGGCCTAATGTAGTAGGTGTCCTATAGGGTCCAGTGGCACAGCCTCCCCTATCACTCAGGCTGGGGACTTGAGGTGCACCTTTCCTGTGGGCTGAGTACACCCTCCTCTTGTAGTGGAGTGTTGGTTGCTATTGGCAGGTCTAAGGGAGGGGTTTACCCAGACCAGTTAGCTGCAAGGATTGGCTGTGTCCACTGACCACCACCCTCCGTGGAGGATCAGCTGTGCAGGGGCAAGGTGGCGGTATTCTGATGTGGTTTGTAGCTGTCCACTGAGTGCACAGGCCCTGGGTTTTCCAGAGTGGTGCAGGCTAAGGACAGCCCCCACCTGTGTTTTCCCTGGGGCCACCGTGCCTGAGCTGTAAAACAATCTGAGTGGCTGCTACTTTTGCTGGGCTTGGGGATTCCCAGGCAAAGCCAAACTGTGAATCTTGACTGGCTGCTGCTAGTTCATGCCTAGGGCCACTTAGCAAGAGGAACGTGGGTCTGGGGGCTCACTGAGGCTGGCTGTTGCTTGTTTGAAAGGATTTAGGAAGCTGCAAAGGGTGAGCCAACACCAGCCATTCATATGAAAAAGTCACTGTCCGCTGTAAGTTGGGTGGGATGGGGTCTCAGGGGATCTGCAGAGTGGGACAAACAGCGTTAGCTAGGTTGATGGAGTCTCAGATATGGCACCTGCCTGCTGGCTCTGTGGGTCTGTTGGGGGAGGGTTCCCAAATGGGACAATGGCCTCTGCTGGCCTTGATGCCAGACACTTCAGTTTCTTCCTGTATACCACTGATGCCTTTCAAGCTGCTACTGTGGTGCTGGTGCTCAGAGGAAGTGAGTCAGAGTAAGTTCCTCTGTAGCTTCTTTAAGGAGAATTGCTTGGGACTTAAGCAGTTTCTTCTACCAAGTCAGTCCCTGCTGATTTTTGCAGCCAGAAGTTATGTGGGCTTAATCTTCCTGGCACTGGAACCTATCCACCACAAGTGGATGTGGCTCTTTCTGTGTCTCTGCCCCTCCTAGCAGCCCGGATGGATGTAGTTTCTTTAATTCCATAATTGTCAGACTTCATTCAGCTAGACTTCTGATGGTCCTGAGTGATAGTTGTTCTATAATTTAGTTGTAATTTTTATGTGGTTGTGGGAGGAGGTGAGCTATGTTTACCTAGATCATCTTTAATTTAGTTGTGCTTTTTTGGGGGGGGAAGGGGTAGGTGTCAAATTCCATTTTGAGAACCTGATAAATATTATACACCATCTCTTCGGGAGATTATGGTGAGATTATAGCAATTATGGTAAGTGCGAGGTGATATTTCATTGTTTTGATTTGCATTTCTTTCAGTGATTAGTGATGTTGAGTACCCTTTCATATACCTGTTGGTCAGTTTATGTCTTCTTCAGAAAAATACCTGTTTAGATCCTCTGTCCATTTTTTTAAAAAAGAGTTTATTTATTTATTTATTTTCAGAGAGAGGGGAAGGAAGGGGAGAGAAAAGGAGAGAAACATCAATGTGTGGTTGCCTCTCACATGCCCCCTGCTGGGGACCTGGCCTGCAACCCAGGCATGTGCCTGACTGGGAATCGAACTGGCGTCCCTTTGATTCGCAGCCTGTGCTCAATCCTTGAGCTACACCAGCCAGGGCCAAAAAGCATATTTTTTGGTGTCCTGCAGAATTTTGGTAATTCGTTTATGTGTGCCATAAGATGAAGAAGGTTGAAAATTGCTGTATTGTTGGTATGAGTTTGGGTTTCTTAGACTTGTCCACCTGTTTTTCAGCTTTTAAAATTATTTAAGTTCCATTTCCTTTCTCATTTTCTTCAACCGTGGGTTGCAGGATTGAAATAAAAAAAAATTTAAACCGTGCTATTAGTTAGACTTTAGGAGGAAGAGAAATTAGATGCTTATATTTAGCTGGCTTTCTTTCAAATTTAAATTTAAAAATTTTATGGTCTAACTATGTATTAGAGCAGAGAAAGTGGCGATTTTTAACTTCCGTAGCCTAACCACGCCTAGTAATTCATCAAGGAATTTGTTCTCAGGTATTGGGAGGCTTCATACTAATACCAGCGGAGTGTAGTGTCTGAAGAGGTTTTCCCTGTAAGCAATCATAAAGCCCTAGTTTTTGAATGCTTGACCCAGGAATTTAAATCAAAAGTGCTAACCCTGGCTGGTGTAGCTCAGTGGGTTGAACACGGGCTGCGAACCAAGGGGTTGCCGGTTCGATTCCCAGTCAGGGCACATGCCTGAGTTGTGGGCCAGGTCCCCAGTGTGGGGTGCGTGAGAGGCAACCACACATTGATGTTTCTCTCCCTCTCTTCTTACCTTCCCTGTCTCTAAGAATAAATAAATAAATAAATAAATAAATAAAATCTTTTTTAGAAAAGTGCTAAATGCCTGAAATATTAAAAAAAAATCAGTGTCTGTTTTCCATGGATGTCAGTGAACTTACGTGCATGTTTCCCAGAGTGGCCACAACTTTTATCAAATCATTGGGCAAATTTTCTCTGCTTTAGGCATGAAGTTAGGTTTTAAGTGAAGTGATTTAGGGGTTTTATCCTGTTTCCTATCGTAGGTGAAGATTAGATTCACCCTTTGAATCTCAGTATTTTGCTTTTTATGCAGTCAGTTTTAGTGAAGGACTGTTTCCAAAGCACAGTAGAAAATGGCAGGTTTATTTTTTGCCTTAAATAAAGTACCACTTTATTTTTATCACTTGCTTTTTAGTTTATCTACTGTGCCTAATGAGCCTGGTTCGTGTTAATTTTTCTAGGTTTGTGACTTAGCATTAGTAGTTGTAAATGACCATATTTCAGATCTCAGTGTATGGTTGCTAGGTTTTTTTTTTTTTTAATCATATTTTTTTGTACTTCCGGGCAGAAACAATTCTCTGTAATTATGCTACTGCATAATGACAGTTTTCCAGCTAAATAAACATCATGTTGAGATTGTGTACCAACTTATTGTTTTAGAGATTTTATTTATTTATTTTTAGAGACAGGAAGGGAGGGAGAAAGAGAGGGAGAGAAACATCAATGTGTGATTGCCTCTTGTGCGCCCTTGTTGGGGACCTGGCCTGCAAGCCAGGCACGTCCATCATTCAGTCCACTAAGCCACACCAGCCAGGCTAAACCAACTTTTTGAGGAGTCATATTTCACTTGAATTTTTTTGGTTTTTATTTAGATTTAGGTATAGTAGATTTTTAGATATCCCGTATTAGTAATTTTCTCTAATATGTATTCATCTCTTGCAGTTTGCTGTCTTGTATTTTAATTGACCTATTGGGGAATGGTGCAACTGTCCTTTCTGCAGAACAGATAATACCAGTGAACTGCACCAAATTAAAAATTTTTTTATTTAGGTTGAAATTAGTCTAACAATGTGTCTTTCCCTCCTTAACTGTTATTTTATTTTTAGACCAGCCAAGTCATTTCATTGCTTCTCCATTCTCACTTGTCCATTTAACATTAGTGACTATCTTTTGCATTGTTCTGCAGTATCTTCCTTCCAACATCTCTACACTTTAAAATTGACCTTTCCATTCCTTAACACTTCATTTAATTTTTGTCCTTAGCATTTACTTGACCATCTGACATGCCATATATTTTTGTTTGTTTAGAACCTGTCTATTCCTGGAATGATTTAAGCTCCACAAGTACAAGGGATTTTGCATCTTTTGTTGACTGCTGTATCCCCAGATTGTAGAATAGTGCCTGGCATATGAGTGTAATAATATTTGTTAAATGGGTCTCTGTGTATTCATATGCTTCCCTGCCTTCAAAACAAGTATAATGAGAAATGTCTTGATTACTACACAATCCTGGATTTGAATCCTGGTTTTACTTCTTACTAGTTCTGTGACCTGGGGCTGGCTGATTGAATAATCTGTTAACTGTTTCCTTTTTTATTTTATTTTATTTTATTTTATTTTTTTTTAAAGATTTTTATTTATTTATTTTCAGAGAGAGGAGAAGGGAGGGGAGAAAGAACAATGTATGGTTGCCTCTCACATGGCCCTCATTGGGAACCTGGCCCGCAACCCAGGCATGTGCCCCGACTGGGAATCGAACCGGGACCCTCTGGTTCCCAGCCCGTGCTCAATCCACTGAGCAACACCAGCCGGGCCAACTGTTTCCTTTTTATAAAACTGGCAAATAAACTTGTTGGATCTAAAGTGAGCCATTTCAGTTCACCTTAACTGCTTTTTAAAGACAACCACTTTACTGAGTTATAATTGATGTACAATAAACTACACCTATTTAAAGCATATAATTTGATAAAATTTCACATTGGTATTTACCCTTGACTCCATCACTGTAATCACGTCCCCCTCCCAAAGGGTTCTTAAAAAAAATCTTGCCCTGGCTGGTGTGGCACAGTAGATTGAGCGCGGGCTGTGAACCAGAGGGTCGCCGGTTTGATTCCCAGTAAGGGCACATGCCTGGGTTGCGGGCCAGGTCCCCAGTGAGGGCCATGTGAGAGGCAACCATACGTTTCTGTTTCTCTTCCTCTCTTTCTCCCTCCCTTCCCTTCTCTCTTTAAAAATAAATAATATAAAAAAGAAATCCTCACTTGAGGGTCTGTTTACCAATTTTAGAGAGAGAGGAAGGGAAAGAGGGAGAAACATTTATGTGAGAAAGAAACATCAGTCCACTGCCTCCTGAACACGCCCTGACTGGGGGTTGAGCCTGCAACCTTTTGGTATATGGGACCATGCTCCAGCCAACTGAGGCACCCGGCATGGGGCCAAAAGATTCTTTATACCCCCTTTTAACCCTACTTTCTCATCTCTCCTTTTCTCTATACCTCTTCCCCCACCTTTAAACAACCACTGATCTGATTCCTGTTACTGTAGATCAGTTTGCATTTCTAAAACAGTTTTTTAGTATACTACCTCTTTTATAAATTAAAAAAAAATTTTTTTTAAGATTTTTATTTATTTATTTATTTTTAGAGAGAGGAGAAGGGAAGGAGAAAGAGAGGGAGAAACAGCAGTGTATGGTTGCCTCTCACATGGCCCTCACTGGGGACCTGGCCCGCAACCCAGGCATGTTCCCTGACCGGGAATCGAACCGGGACCGTCTGGTTCCCAGCCTGCGCTCAATCCACTGAGCTACACCAGCCAGGGCAAAATTTTTAAAATTTTTATTGAATTTATTGGGGTGACATTGTTAATAATATAATACAGGTTTCAGGTGTACAGTTCTATAATACATCATCTGTATGTTGTATTGTGTGTCAAGTCTCCCCACCCCAACTCAAGTCTCCTTCTATCATTTATCCCCCCTATACTTTCTTCTACCTCTCCTAACTCCGTTCCCCTCTGGTAAATCACCATGCTGTTGTCTGGATTTATGAGAGGTTTTTTTTTTTTTTTTGCGTTAATCCCTTCACCTTTTGCACCTAGCGCTGCAACCTCCTCCTCTCTAACA
Source organism: Micronycteris hirsuta (assembly GCA_004026765.1). NCBI lineage: Eukaryota > Metazoa > Chordata > Mammalia > Chiroptera > Phyllostomidae > Micronycteris > Micronycteris hirsuta. The sequence goes on from PVJI01016790.1 coordinate 21,133, forward strand.
GCTGTCAGTCTGTTCTCTATCTATGAGTCTGTTTCTGTTTTTTTGGTAAGTTTATTTTGCACATTAGATTTCACATATGAATGGAATCATTGGTACTTCTCTTTCTCTGACTGGCTTATTTCACTTAGCATAGTGCTGTCCAGTTCCATCCATGCTGTTGCAAAGTGTAAGATTTCCTCCTTTTTTATGGCTGAGTAGTATTCCATCTAAAATTTTATATAAACCAATCAGACTGTATGTACTCGTTTGCCTACTACTTTTCACTTATCCTAATTATTTTGAGATATATCTATGTTGTTGTATGTAACAGTAGTTCGCTCCTTATTGTTGCTGAAAGGTAGGATTGTGTGGTGAATATGAGCTTAACTTTTTTTTTTTTTTTAAAAGATTTTATTTATTTATTTTTTAGAGAGAGGAGAAGGGAGGGAGAAAGAGCAATGTATGGTTGCCTCTCACATGGCCCTCACTGGGGACCTGGCCCGCAACTGAGGCATGTGCCCCAACTGGGAATCGAACCGGGACCCTCTGGTTCCCAGTCCGCGCTCAATCCACTGAGCTACGCCAGCTGGGCTGAGCTTAACTTTTTTAAGAAGCAGCCAAACTTTCTTCCAAACGGATAGTACCATTTTCCATTCCCACCAACAGTGTATGAGAATTCTAGTTTTTCCACGTCTGTGACCATTTGGTATGGTCAGTCTTTAATTGTAGCCATCTGTAGGTGTGTAGTGCTATCTCATTACGTCTTTAATTAGCATTTACTTAGTGACTAGTGATATTCAGCATCCTTTTATGTGCCATCTGTTTACTTCCTTTGGCGTGAATATTCAAATCTTTTGCCCATTTAAAAATCAGGCTGTTCTCTTTATTTATAGGCTTTTTTAGCTGTTGCTGAAGTTTGGGAATCATTAATTTATTTAAGCCATGTTTTCAATTGACCTTAACATTTCATGTCCCATATCTGTTTTTGTTTTACCATAGTAGCTTTTAAGAAAAGTGTGGTAAAATATATGAAACATAGCATTTACCATTTTAATCACTTTTGAGTATATTCACAATGTTGTGTAACCATCACAATTACCTATTTCTAGAACTTTTCATTATCCCCCAAAAAACTCGGAACTCATTAGATAATTCCATTCCCCTCACCCCCAGTCTAGGTATTTTCTGTAAGTTCAGTTTATTCTTTCTTTTGTTGCTTATGATTTCGGTGTCATATATAACCAAGCATTGCTTTATTTAAGGTCCTATACTCCTATATTTTAAGAATTTTATAGTTTAGCTCTTACATTTAGTCTTTGATCCATTTTTAGGTACAGTTCACATATACTGAATTGCAGAATCTTAGTTGTACCGAAGTATACATTTATGTAACTCACATCTCAACACTATTTCTGTCTTTCCAGAACATTCTTTTTGTGCTTACCTTGTCAATCCCCATTCCTCCAGAGACAACTGATATTTTGATTTTGTACCTTAGATTAATTTAGCCTTTCTCAGATCTTTTTTCTAAATGGAATTATGTAGTAACTTTTGCATCTAACTTTTTTTGCTCAGTGTAATGATTGTGATATTTATCCAGTGTGTTTCTTCTGTCAGTTGATTTTTATTTTTGATTGCTGAGTGGCATTGTATTATATAAATATTGCATATTTTATGTATTTTCCTCTTGGGTTGTTTCTAGTTCTGGGCTATTGCGAATAAAGCTCTTAGGAACATTCTTTAAAAAGATTTTATTTATTTTTTAGAAAGAGGGGAAAGGAGGAAGTAAGAGAGGGAGAGAAACATTGAACAGCTGCTTTTTGCATGCCCACAACCCTGGGGGACCTGGCCTACAACACAGGCATGTGCCCTGACTGGGAATTGAACCTTTGGTTCACAGGCCAGCGGTCAACCCACTGAACCACATCACCCAGGGCTCCTATGAACATTCTTGTAGAATTCTTTAGCCCACATGTCCTTTTTCTTTTTTTTCCTTTTTAGCCCACATGTCTTTTATTTCATGCTTTTTTATTTTTGTAGTCTTGTTAGGGTAATTTCTGTTGTCCTGTCTTTGAATTTACTCATTACTTTCTTCATCTCTGTTCATTCTCTTGTTGAACCCATCTATTGAATATGAAATTTGTAATGTATTCTAATTTTCAGTTTTATTTTTACTTTTTAAGTGTATTTTATTGATTATGCTATTACAGTTTTCCCAATTTTTTCCCTTTTATCCCCCCTCCGCCCTGCACCCCAACCCTCCAGCATTCCCCCCCTTAGTTCATGTCCATGGTCATACATATAAGTTCTTTTATGTCTCTGTTTCCTATACCATTCTTAACCTCTCTGTCTATTTTATGCCTACCAATTATGCTGCTTATTTCCTGTACCTTTCCCCCCACTCGCCCCCCCAAAAGCCTTCCATGTGGTCTCCATTTCTGATTCTGTTCCTGTTAGTTGTTTGCTGAGTTTTTGTTTTTGTTTTTTTAGGTTCCATTGTTGATAGTTGTGAGTTTGTTGTCATTTTACTATTCATAGTTTTTGATCTTCTTCTATTTCTCAGATAAGTTTTTTTTTTAAAGATTTTATTTATTTACTTTTAGACAGAGGGAAGGGAGGGAGAAAGAGAGGGAGAGAAACAGCAATGTGGGGTTGCCTCTCACATGGCCCCCACTAGGGACCTGGCCCGCAACCCCGGCATGTGCCCTGACTGGGAATCGAACCGGCGACCCTTTGGTTCACAGCCCGTGCTGAATCCACTGAGCTACACCAGCCAGGGCTCTTAGATAAGTTCTTTTAATATTTCATATAACAAGGGCTTGGTAATGATGAACTCCTTTAACTTGACCTTATCTGGGAAGCACTTTATCTGCCCTTCCATTCTAAATGAAAGTTTTGCTGGATAGAGTAATCTTGGATGTAGGTCCTTGCCTTTCATGACTTTGACCACTTCTTTCCAGCCCCTTCTTGCCTGAAAGGTTTCTTTTGAGAAATCAGCTGAGTGTCTTATGGGCACTCCTTTGTAGGTAACTGTCTCCTTTTCTCTTGCTGCTTCTAAGATTCTCTCTTTATCTTTAATCTTGGGTAATGGAATTATGATGTGCCTTGGTGTGCTCCTCTTTGGGTCCAATTTCTTTGGGACTCTCTGGGCTTCCTGGACTTCCTGGAAGTCTATTTCCTTCACCAGCTTTGGGAAATTCTCCTTCATTATTTGTTCAAATAAGTTTTCAATCCCTTGCTCTTCCTCTTCTCCTTCTGGCACCCCTGTGACTCAGATGTTGGGACGTTTAAAAATGTCCTGGAGGTTCCTAAGCCTCTCATTTTTTTGAATTCTTGTTTCTTCATTCTTTTCTGATTGAATGATTTTTTCTTCCTTCTGGTCCTCATCGTTGATTTGAGTCCCAGTTTTCTTCCTGTTACTATTAGTTTCCTGTACATTTCCCCTCATTTCTCTTAGCGTGTTCTTCATTTTTTCATCTAATTTGCGACCAAATCGAACCAATCCTGTTAGCATCCTGATTACTAGTGTTTTGAACTGTGCATATGATAGGTTGGCTATCTCTTCGTCGCTTAGTTGTATTTTTTCTGGAGTTTTGATCTTCTCTTTCAATTGGTCCATTTTTTTTTCCTCCCCTTCATGCGGCTGTTTTGTATGGGGGGTGGAGCCTTAGGTGTTCACCAGGACGGGCAACCCACATCATTGTGTTGTGATGCTGCTTCTGGGGAGGGGGCCTGAGAGGGAACAGTGGCACCTGCTCCACTCTCTGCTGGCTCTCAGTCACTTCCTTTGCTACCCACCAGCAAATTGGGCCCTTCTGTGCTGGCTCCCCAGTGGGTGGGCTTGTGTATTTCTAAATCTCTGTGGGTCTCTCCAATGAACTCTCCTGTGGGGGTGGGAGATCCTCCCGCTGCTGCCTCTACCCTCACAGGTGTTTTCAACTGGTGGCTTGAGGCTTCATTTCCCTCGCTGCGCCCCTGGGCTGCACGGTCTGCTCCGCTCCTCAACTTTTTCTCCTGGTTTACCTGCGTGCAAATGTGGGCCGTTCTCTCCATTGGCCTGAGACCCAGCTGGGTCCTGGTCTGCCAGCTGGGGTCCCCCCGGCCTGTTTCAGTGTTGTGCACCTGGTTTCAGTGTTGTGCACCGGGTTGTATTCCTGGCTTCACAGACCCCCATCTGGCTCCACGCCTGGCCCTGCCCGCTTACTGGTCTGATGAATGTGTCTTTAATTCTTTGGTTGCTGGACTTCCATAAAGTTCTATTTTCTGTCCGTTCTGGTTGTGTTTTTATTTCTAAATTGTTGTTTTCTGACTTTTGGTTGTACGAGGAGGCACGGCGTGTCTACCTACTCCTCCATCTTGGCCAGAAGTCAGATTTTATTTATTTTTAGAGAGAGGGGAAAGGAGGGAGAAAGAGAGGGAGAGAAACATCAATGTGTGGTTGCCTCTCACACGCTCCCTGCTGGGGGCCTGGCCCGCAACCCAGGCATGTGCCCTGACTGGGAATCGAACCAGGACCCTTTGGTTCCCAGCCCGTGCTCAATCCACTAAGCTACACCAGCCAGGGCCATTTTATGAGGATTTTGTTTCTCAAAGCATAATCATATTTATTTGGTGATTCTTTATAAAAATATTTGTTTATAGTAGATAAGAATCTTCCATTGTTAATATTTTAAGTAATTGCTACATACTTGCACAAAAAGGATAAACAAGTCATGGTGAGGATGAGAGAGAGACTCTCTTTACAGAAATCTTTTCATACACATGCACACACCGCTCAGGAACAGTGATTTTGCTAAAATGTACTTCAGTGTCCTGATCTAGTTAACATTACTTTTCAAAATATTGATTACATCGAAAGGGGCTTACATGTTTGAGAGGTGAATTAATGAAGAAAGGAGAGTGTATATATTTAAGAAAATTTAGTACTTGATTTCAGGGACACTGATCCTGTCTCAGTATTTAAAAATGCTAATTGATATGTTTATGTTTGTTTTTCTAGTGATATGCAGTTTTCGAGGATCTGTCCCTCAAGGGTTGGTCTTAGAAATAGGAGAAACAGTCCAGATTCTTGAAAAATGTGAAGGTAAGTATGGACAAATAAAGCATACAAACAGTGATCATTTTGGGCAGTATTATATACATTTATTTTATGTAAACATATAAATAGTAACATTATCAGCAATCATTTTGTTTTATTATTTTTTAAAGATTTTATTTCTTTATTTTTAGAGAGAGGGAAAGGGAGGGAGAAAGAGAGGGAGAGAAACATTCATGTGCAAGAGAAACATAGATCAGTTGCCTCTCTCATGCCCCCACCCAGGGACCTGGCCCACAACTGAGGCATGTGCCCTGCAGGGAATCAAACTGGTGATCTTTTGGTTTGAGGGATGATGCCCAACCCACTGAGCCACACCAGTCAGGGCATTTTATTATTTTTTTATTGTATTTTTCCCATTACCATTTATTTCCCAATTGAGAAATATAGGTATGTATTCTTCTTTGAATGTTAGAATTTACCTGTGAAGACACCTGATCTGGACTTCTATTTGTAGGGAGTTTTTTGATTACTGATTAACTTTGTTACTAGTAATCAGTCAGTTCAGATTTTTGTCAATTCCTGATTCAGTCTTGGAAGATGACAAGCTTGTAGGAATACATTAATTTCTTCTAGGTTTTTCAATTTATTGGCATATAATTGTTTATTGTATTCTCTCATAATTCTTTGTATTTCTGTGGTGTTGGTTATCACTTCTTTTTCATTTCTGGTTTTATTTACTTGGATCCTCTCTCTTCCCTGATGAATCAGGTTATATCAATTTTGTTTGTCTTTGCAAAGAACCATCTTAGTTTCATTGATCTTTTTTATTGTTTTTCAAGTGTCTATTTCATTTATTTCTGCTCTGATTTTCATTATTTCTTCCTTTCCACTCAATTTGCGCTTTGTTTTTTCTAGTTCCATTAGATGTAACATTAGGTTGTTTCAGATTTTTCTTGTTTCTTGAGATAGGCCTGCATTATTATGAATTTCCCTCATAGAACTGTTTTTGCTGTGTTCCTTTGATCATTGTGTTTTTTTATTTGATCACAGTATTTTTCAGTATTTTAAATTTCCTTTTTGATTTTTTTATTAGCCTATTGATTGTTTAGTAGCATGTGCTGTTTCCATATAGTAGTTGTGTAGTCTCCGTGTGTTTTTGTTTTTCCAGTTTTCTTCAGTAATTGATATTATTTCATACCATTGTAATCAGAGAAGATGATTGATATGATTTCATTCTTTAATTTATGGAAGCTTGTTTTGAGGTCTGACATGGTCTGTCTTGGAAAATGTTCTGTGTGCACTTGAAAAGAATGTGTATTCTGTTGTTTTTGGGTGGAATGTTCTGTTAATAAGTCTGTATAAATTTTATAAATACAAGTGATTAGCACTTTTCCCCCTGCCAGTTAGTTTTATGATGTGAAAAAGCATAAAGAATTGGGTTGTGCATATTTTTATTGATGTACCAAAGGAAAAAAATTAATATTTTTAGAAGATTGTAGATTTTGGTTTTGGCTTTGATTTTATCATTGCTTACTAAATGATTCTAAAGTGGATCTACATGCAGGGTTGTCCTTCATAGTGAACAGTGATTTTTTTTTTTTTAAAGATTTTATTTATTTATTTTTTAGAGAGAGGGGAAGGGAGGGAGACAGAGAGGGAGAGAAGCAGCAATGTGTGGTTGCCTCTCAAATGGCCCTCACTGGGGACCTGGCCCGCAACCCAGGCATGTGCCCTGACTGGGAATCGAACCGGGACCCTCTGGTTCCCAGCCCGCGCTCAATCCACTGAGCTACAACAGCCAGGTGAACAGTGATTTTTAATTAAACTATTTTTAAGAAAAAGTTTAGAAAAACTTTTAATAGAAGAAAAATTGTGCTTGTCATCTGCCTGTCTCTACTTCCTGTGTAGCCATTATCCCGGGGTTGAGGGTGGGGGTAAATAAATTTGCATTTTTTCTCCTGTCAGGGAAGAGTATGTTATACCTTTGAAATTAAAAGTTTGAAACCTCTTGTTGGAGGGTACTTTTTGTTGGACTAAATTTGGTGCTTTTGATCTGGCTTGATTGGTTTGCACCCAGAATCTTTGTGAAGGACTGCTGACTGTTTACTCTCACATGGCCTGATCTGTATAGAGGCTTCATTCTTTTGGGTTAACACTGCTAACACTGTTCTGCAGCTTCTCTGTCAGTAGCAATTGTAGTATTCCTGTTGTCTCTTTTTGATAGTGTAGCCTCACTTAAGTTGGATGACTTAGGTTTCACAACCTAAATAATAATGCATATTTAACAAAGTGGTATAGTTCGCAGTGTTTGGTATTATGATATGATAACACCTAGCACAGAGGATGGCATAGGTGACCACTATTTTTTGTTTACATCTTTATACATATGTATATTAAAGATGAGTTCATCTCTAATATAAGTATGTATGCACAGATCCAGAGTATTTTACCAAATAGCCTGTTTTCTTAATTTGTATTTCCTTTCTTACTGCTTGTTTTTCTAACCTAATGGGATTAAATTTTTAAAAAAGTTCCCTTAAAAAATCAGGTTCGAAGTGACTTTTAAAAAATACATAAAGTGTATTTGGTATGACCAAAGCATGGAAGGTATAATCAATCCAGAGTTAAGTTGGCAAATGTAAACCCTTATTCCTGTCTCATTTCATTCCAACAGGAAGTACTTAAATAGTGGATAGTAAGCACATATACACAGTAGTGTGCTGCTTTCTTACTTCTATGACAATTATCTGGTATTCTCAGTCTTTTCTATTTTTCATACATTACCTTTAAACAGTATATGTTTCTCTGAGTTTTATTATCTTCAAAAGTATAGTGAATTTCTGGATGTCTTTTTAAAATCTACAATTTGCTTCTTGCTCTTATGTCTAATGTGGTTATATTTTGTTTAAAAGTCTCTTTTCTGTATTTTTCATCTTCTTTGTGGACTAATTGCTTAAATAAAGTACAATTTGCATAACTCTTAAATTCTAAAATCTCTAGTGATTTCAGTATAATATAGGATTTAACATTACATCTCAATTAGAAGTTTAGTTTCGTTTATTACCTTAATTTTTAATCAACATTTTATAAAGTGTCATTTAAGCATCTAGGTGTACGATATTTTTAATGTGGACTTCTTGGTTATACATTATTGAATTTTCTAACTTTAGAGAGAAAAGTTAGAAAACTTTCTCCCATGCATGCCCTGACTGGTGATTGAACCCACAACCCAGGTAGGGGCCCTGTCAGGGAATTAAACCTGCAGCTTTTTGGTGTACGAGAGGATGCTCCAACCAACTGAGCTACCCAGCCAGGGCCCTGTTTTTAATTTTTTTGGTTTTATCCTTAGGAGGGGAATTGCTGGGTCAAAGGTGGTTCTATTTTTAACATTTTGAGGAACTTGCAAACTGTTTGTCAAAGTCAATAATGTATCTCCATATCTTTGTCAATACTTGTTACTGTCTATTTTTTTTATTAGCCATTTCATTTGGGGAGAAATGGTATCTCACTGCATTTCTCTAATGACAAATAGTTGAACTTCTTCTCATGTCCTTATTGGTTATTTGTTTATCTTCTTTTGGAGAAATGCCTATTTAAATTCTTTGCCTATTAGCCTTGGTCAGATGGCTCAGTTGGTTGCAGTGTTGTCCTGTGCACCAAAAGGTTGCGGGTTCCATCCCTGGTTAGGGCACATACCTAGGTTGCAGGTTCGATTCCTGGTTGGGGAGTATACAGGAGGTAAGTGACTGATGTTTTTTCTTCCCTCCTTCCCTCCCTTTCTAAAATCAAGAAACTTATCCTCAGGTGAGGATTAAAATTTTAAAAAAATTTTAAAAATTCCTTGCCCATTAAAGATTAGATTATCTTTTCATTTAGTTGTATGAGTTCTTTATATATTCTGGGTGTATGATTTGCATATATTTTCTTCCATTCTTTGGGTTGTATTTTCACTTTATTGGTATCCTTTGAAGCACAAAAGCTTTTAATTTTGACACAGTCAGATTTATCTGTTTTTTTCTGTTGTTGCTTGCATGTGAAACTATTAACCCAAGCCCATGAAGATTTACACCTATGCATCTTCTAAACATCTTTGCCTTTTGAAAATATAAATATTTTTAATGTCCTCTCTGGCAACTCAGACCACCCCGTAGATTTTCAAATATTCCTCTAGAGTGCAGTAATGTCGTCATTTCAGTGCTACTGTATAAGGGAAGATACATGGAAGTAGAAATTCAGTGCCATACAATATGCAGACAGTACAACATTGTTTTTGCAAGTGGGAACTGCTTATCAACACCCTCACTAGCACTATCTTGATTTCTGTACATTCTCTTGCCAATATTTGATGCTGTTAGAATGTAAAAATAAAAATTATGATCAGTGTGGTAGAAGTAAAAAATTATAACCATTGTGGTAGAAGTAAAATCTCATCACGTTGTGTGTGTGTGTGTGTGTGTGTGTGTGTCTGTCTTAGCCAGGTTATTGAGTCACCCTTTTTGGAGTACAGTTCAAGGAACTTTGTGAATTTTGACAAATGTATAATCTTGTAACCAGTACCACAGTCAGGATATAGAACATTTTCATCACTTGCAGAGTAATGTCATGCTCCTTGTATAGTCAACCTTCCTTTCCAACTTCCTTTCCAACATCCTTCCCTTTGCCCTGGTAACCACTGATCTGTTTTCTATCTTCCTAGTTTTTTGTTTCTTCAGAATATCATGTAAATGGAGTTATATATGGTTTATATAGTCTTTTGTGTCTGTTTTCTTTCGCTTGGCATATTACATTTGAAATCCATTCATGTTGTATGTATCTGTAGTTTGTTCTTTCCGAGTGGTATTTCATCATATAGGTTTAAACCATATTTTATTTGTCCATGCAGCAGTTGATGGACATTTGAATTGCTTTCTTTTTGAAGATTATGAATAAAGTTGTTATAAACATTGGATATAGATTTAACTTTTGATTTCTACTGGATAAAATAGTGTTCTTGCACAAGTTTTAAACTTTTAGATTTATATTTGTCTGTGATACTTTTGAGTGATTTGTTTATAATGCAAGGTATGGTTTCCGATTCTTTTTTGTTTGTTAAATACTTATATCCAGTTGTTCCAGTCCTGGGGTTGCCTGAGGAAGGGCGGGAGAGCTGGGTGGAGGGGGGCAAAGGGGAAAAAATTGGGACAACTGTAACAGCATAAATAATAAAATATTAAAAAATAAAATACTAGGATAAACTAAAAAACAATAGTTTCAGCACTATTTGTTGAAAAGACTATCATTCTTCCATTGAACTGCCTTTGCACCTCTGTCAAAAATGAATTGTTAATTTATGTGTGGGTTTATTTCTGGATTTTCCTACGTATTTCATTGATCTGTGTGTCTAATCTTTTAGCAGTACTACGCTATCTAGATTATGGTAGGTTTATATTAAGTCTTGAAATCAGATAGTGTGAGTCATTCAAATATTTCCTTCTTTTTCAAAATTGTTTTCACTATTCTGGTAGTCACTTACCCTTGCAAGTAAATTTTAGAACGAACTTGTTAATACTAAAATTGTTGCCGAGATTTTGATTAGGATTGTGTTGACTCTGTTGATCAGTTTGGGGATAATTACTGATTTTTGCAATTTGGGAACATGGTAAACCTCTTCTGTTACTTAGGTCTTCTTTGATTTTCCCTGTTCTGTCTTCTTTGGGGACGGCCAGTGTTCTGATTTTCAACGTGACTGCTTCAGGGCTTTTGGTTTTCAAGTTCAGCATAGAGCTGTGGAGAGGGAGATGGGCTAGGGCAAGTTAAAAAGGTCATTGTTCTTACCGTTATTGAGATTTCTTGAAAAATGCTCTTTGGATTATTTCCAGAGTTGTAAATACTCTTACCTTACTCCCAGAGTTCTAAAAAAGTTGACTTTGACAGTTTTTGCCAGTGTTTTCATTGCTTTTATTGAGGAGAGGCATTTTGGAGAGCCTTACTTTGCCGTATATCTGTTGCTATCATTCTCTAATCTGTTTTTTAAGATACTATAAAGTGTCATGTTGGTAAGGTTATCACGTTTTTTTTTTAAATGAATGAAGGTATATTTGTCAAGGTGTAAATTGAGTTACTCAAATTTATCTCAGCTGTTTTGCTAAAGAGAAGCAATGACATTACTGTATTTTGCTGTGTATAATGCACACTTTTCCCCCCAAATTTTTGAGGGAAAAATAAGGATACACATTATATATGGGTTAAATGAATACGCACTGTGGGTATAGTAGTCCCATGTATAATGTACACAAATGCGGGTGCACATCATGCACAGCAAAATATGGTATCTAATTGTTGATGGTTTCAGGGGAGAAAAATTTTATTCTTTGCCTCATAGTTTTGTTGTGAGATTTAAAGGTTAACACATGAAATAACCTTCTAGTTCCAATACATGGAATTAAGAGTAATAAGCTCTCAATTAATATTAGCTTTTTATCAATAGCTCTCCTCCTCTTCATTTTCCTCCTTTAAATAAAACTCTTGGGCCCTGGCTGGTGTAGCTCAGTGGATTGAGTGCGGGCTGGGAACCAAAGGGTCCTAGTTCGATTCCCAGTCGGGGCACATGCCTGGGTTGCGGGCCAGGTCCCCAGTGGGGGCCATGTGAGAGGCAACCACACATTGCTGTTTCTCTCCCTCTTTCTCCCTCCCTTCCCCTCTCTCTAAAAATAAATAAATAAAATCTTTAAAAAAGAAAACAAAAAAAAACTCTTGGCTTCACTTCCTACTCAGTGGAACTGTTTTCTCTTAAACCCAAGTAAGAGAAATTATGACAAAACTATGAAATAATACATTGGAATTGAGAAAAGTTGGTAATGAAATTTCTTTTCTCTTAAACTTGTTTTTATTTTGTAATTGAAATTTTCATTATTGTTACTATGTATGAATGCTAAGAGGGAATAAATGAACCATAGATGTCTATTTTAGCAGCTGGAGAGCCAAGAAATGAGAGTGATGTAGTTTAGTACATGGGAGATTGAATGAAATGAAGAAATGGAAGTCTGGCTTGTACTGTTTATCTACCACCCGAAAAGCTGTGTGGTTTTGGCATTTTCCTGTCCCCAGCAGTTTCATCTGGAAGTTTTCACGGAATGGATTACATGTCCTCTGAGGTCTTTTCTGATTTTTTGTGTTCTATTCAGTCAAAAGGGCTTCGTGCTTCTTTTTCTTTCTTTTTTTAACAAGTTCTCCTGGCTGGTGTGGCTCAGTGGATTGAGCGCGGGCTGGGAACCAAAGGGTCCCGGTTTGATTCCCAGTCGGGGCACATGCCTGGGTTGCAGGCCAGGTCCCCAGTGAGGGCCATGTGAGAGGCAACCACACATTGATGTTTCTCTCCCTCTCTTTCTCCCTGCCTTCCCCTTTCTCTAAAAATAAATAAATAAAATCTTAAAAAAAAAAACACCCAAAAAAGAAAACAAACAAACAAACAAAAAAGTTCTTTTTATAAAATTTTTATGGAATGTATTGGGGTGACATTGGTTAATAGAATTATATAGGTTTCAAATGTACAATTGTAAAATACATCATCTGTATATTGTGTGTTCGCCACCCAAAGTCAAGTCTCCTTCTATCACCGTTTATCCTTATTTATTTATTTATTTATTTGACAGAGGGGAAGGGAGAGAGAAGGAGAAGCAGAGAAACATTAATGTGTGCTTGCCTCTTGTGTGCCCCCTACTGGGGACCTGGTCCCAAAGCCAGGTATGTGGCCTGACTGGGAATCAGACGACCCTTCGACCCTTCGGTTCCCAGGCCAGCACTCAATCCACTGAGCCACACCAGCAACGGGAAATGGGCTATCCCCCATTTCTCTTCTGCCTCCCTCCACCCTTCTTTCCCTCTGGTAATCAATATAATGTTGCAAATGTCTATGAGTTTTTTTCTTTATCTTTCACCTTTTTTACCAGGCCCCAACCCTTCTCCCCTGTGACAGCTGTCAGTCTGTTCTCTATGAGTCTGTTTCTGTCTTGTTTGCTAGTTTATTTTTGTGTTCATTAGATTCCACATATATGTGAAGTCATATGCTATTTGTCTTTCTCTGACTGGCTTATTTCACTTAGCATAATACTCTGGATAGGAAGAATTAACATCATTAAAATGTCCATACCACCCAAAGCAATCTATAGATTCAACACAATTCCTGTCAAGATGTCAATGGTGTATTTCACAGAACTAGAACAATTATTCCAAAAATTTATATGGAGCCACAAAGACCCTGAAAGCCATAGCAATATTGAGAAAGGAGAACAAAGTTGGAGGAATCATGCTACTTGATATCAAACTGTACTACAAGGCCATGGTAATCAGAAACAGCATGGTACTGGCATCAAAACAGACATATACATCAGTGGGACAGAAGAGAGAGCCCAGAAATAATTAACACTTGACAAAGGAGGCAAGAACATAGTATGGGGTAAAGACAGTTTATTCAGTTAATAGTGTTGGGAAATTTAAAGACTTAAATGTAAGACTCAAAACCATAGAAATCCTAGAAAGTATAGGCAGTAAAATCTTGGACATTTCTTGTAGCAATGTATTTTCTGATATGTCTCCTTAGACAAGGGAAACAAGAAAAAATAAATGGGAATACATCAAACTAAAATGTTTTTACACAGCAAAGGAAACCATTAACAAAATGGGAGATAATATTTACCAGTGATACATCTGATAAGGGGTTAATATCCAAAATTTATAAAGAACTCACACAACTCAATACCAAAAACACAAACAATCCAATTTAAAAATGGGCAGAGGACCTGAATAGACACTTCTCCAAAGAGAACATACAGATGGTTAATAGACATATAAAAAGATGGTAAACATGACTAATCATCAGAGAAATGCAGATTAAAATTGCAATGAGAATCATCTCACACCTTTCAGAATGGCTGTCATCAATAAATCAACAAATAAACACTGGCAAGAACGTAGAGAAAAGGGAACCCTCCTGTATTGTTGGTGGGAATGCAGACTGGTGCAGCCACTATGGAAAGCAGTATGGAGTTACCTCAAAAAGTTAAAAATGGAGCTGCCTCATGACCCAGTGATTCCACATCTGGGGATACATCCAAAGAAATCCTAAATACTAATCTGAAAGAATATATGCACCCCTCTGTTCACTGCAGTTATTTACAATGGTCAAAATTTGGAAGCAGCACAAGTGCCCATCAGTAGACCAGTAAATAAAAAAGCTCTGATACACTTACACAGTGAAATACTACTCAGCCATAAAAAGAAGGAAATCTTACCTTTTGTGACAGCATAGATAGACCTAGGGCTTTGTGATGAAAAGTGGGAATGTTGTATTTATTGTAAAACTGTTCCTTTTGGAGTAGACTATGACTAATGAAGGCACTGTTAATGTGCCTTTATTAGAAAGTTTTGCATTAATTTTGTTATAACAATACTCATTTCATGTGTTATAGAAAATGACAACAATATGATTTTAATATTCTCTGTATGCTTCCTTTTAGGTTGGTACAGAGGAGTTTCAACAAAGAAGCCAAATGTAAAGGTAATGCATAATTTTATTATCTTTTCTAATGTAGGGAGCTGCCTAGTGTGTTTGTTTGATATAAAAACAATTTTTACTGCTCATCTTTTAATCTTTTGCAGTAGCCACACTCATTTCTTCCTTTACAAAACTGTATTAGTCTCTGCCTCAGCAATATTAGAATAGTTTCTTTTTTAAAGGACAGAATATGGTCATAGCTGCAAAACTTATTTTGGGAAAGCCTATTAGAACATTTAATATCTTGTCCTTGAAATAGTTGACAAAAGTAGCACTTCCAGCCAAGATGGAGGCGTAGATAGATACACTTTGCCTCCTCGCACAACCAAAAGAATGACAACAGCAAATTTAAAAACAAAAAAAATAACCAGAAGTGCCAGAAAATCGAACTGTATGGAAGCCCAGCAACCAAGGAGTTAAAGAAGAAACATTCACCCAGACCTTCCCAGATAAGGTCAAGTTAAAGGAGTTCATCATTACCAAGCCCTTATATGAAATGCTCTATGAAATGCTAAAGGGACTTATCTAAGAAATAGAAGATCAAAAACTATGAACAGTAAAATGACAACAAACTCACAACTATCAACGACTGAACTTAAAAAACAAAAAGCAAATTAAGCAAACAACTGGAACAGGAACAGGAACAGAATCACAGAAATAGAGATCACATGGAGGGTTATCAGTGGGGAGGGAGAGAGGGGAGAATGGAGGAAAAGGTACAGGGAATAAGAACATTAAATGATCGGTGCAAAATAGACAGGGGGAGGTTAAGAATAGACTGGAAAATGGAAAAGCCAAAGAACTTACATGTATGACCATGGACATGAACTAAGGTAGGGGAGTGGTGAGAAGGGGGCTGGCTATATGGCAGAGGAGAATAAAGGGGAGAAAAAAATGAGACAACTCTAGTAGCATAATCAGTAAAATATATTAAAAAATATTTGACAGAAGTAAATTGACTTATTCATAGGCCTAGTCCAAGTGACTAGCTGTGCGATTAGATGAAATTTTTGAAATACAAAGTGAAACATTTTTCAAATAATATTCAGTTAGATGTATTTGTTGATCATAATGTTTTTGTTAAAATATGAATTTAAACAAGATTTATAAGTACATAATCCTAATTTTATGAATTAGATTTTGTGTTTATTCTGTTACAGTTAATATTAATTTGCTCAAACAAAATATATTTTGATTAAGTTATAATACACTTAGGAACATTATTCTCAAATAATACATTTACAGAATCTTTTTTCTGCTTACACTTTCATATAATTAACATTAGTTTTTCTTGTGTATTTTCTGTAGCTTAATACTTACTAGCTTTTCCTTGTATAGAAAAAATATCAAAATTGTCATGTATTATTTTTATTAAAAAATGTTCAGAGTTCTAACCATCAGTTTTGCCAGTAGAATCATTTATTTTGTTAGTTTTTAAGGTAATGACTATAAGAAGACAATATATTCAAACTTTAGATCTTCATAGCCAGGGCTTCTCATCCTGGGCACTGTTGAAATTTCAGGCCAGATAATTTTTTGTTGTGGGAGGCTGTCTTGTGCATTATAAGATGTTTGTAGCATATATCACCTCTACTCACTAGATATCAGTAACATCCCCTGCTCAAACTGTGACAGTGAAAAATGTCTCCAGGCATTGCCAAAGGCCCTGGGATTGGGTGGGGGTAGTAAAATTGCCCCTGGTTGAAAATGAGTGCTCATAGGTAACTTTTTCC
>PVJI01016791.1:0-37364 GCA_004026765.1 Micronycteris hirsuta
CAGCCCCCAGGCCAGCACTGTGCCATGCCAAGAAGGAGCTCCGCAACTAGATCAAGTTCCGCTCACCAGGAAAGGGACAGCCAAAGAGCAACCAGCTTCCTCAGCCTTTCATGGCACTGCACAAAGGATCTGACTCAGTTTCACTCTGCTCAGAGACCCACAAAGCTTGGCGCAGAAAGAAGAGCAGGAGATACCGATATCAGCCTTGCAGTGGAAACCACATTTCCCAGACAACCTCAGCAGCTTTCAACACTGAACAAACCAACAGCATGTACAAACACATCCATCTCACTTCAGGTTCCACTGCTTTTTACCCATTTATTTTTTATTGTTGACACTGTTGCAGATGTCCCTATTCCCCAATGCCTTTTCCCACCTCCACCCATCCCCTGCCTTTTTCCCTCTGGCCATCACCACACCATTGTCCATGTCCATGGGTCATGCATACATGTTCTTTGGCTAATCCCTTCACCTTCTTTCACCCGGTCCCTCTCTCACCTCCCCTCTGATAACTGTCAGGCTGTTCCATGTGTCCATGCCTCTGTTTCTATTTTGTTCATCACATTATTTTCAAACCATGGGAATTCATGTTCATTCTATGAAGCCAGCACTACCCTGATACCAAAGCCAGATAAGGACACTACAGGAAAACTGCAGGCCAATGTCCCTGATGAATATAAATGCAAAAATGATCAACAAAATACTAGAAAAACAAATTTAACAGCATATTAAAAAATACACAAGTATCCTACTAGGATGCCAGGATGCAAATCAGTCAGCGTGCTACACCACATTAATAGAATGAAAGGCAAAAACCTATGGCCATCTCAATAAATGCAGAAAAGGCATTTGACAAAAATTCAGCATCCTTTCATGATAAAAAGCTCTCAACAAATTAGGAATAAAAGGAAGATACCTTGGCACATGAGTATATGACAAACACAAAGCTAACATCATACTCTATGGTGAAATGTTGAAAGTTTTTCCTCTAAAATCAGGAACAAGACATAGGTGCCCATTCTTACCACTTCTATTCAACATAGTGTTAGATGTCATAGCCAAAGCAATTATGCAAGAAATAAATAAACAAATAAAATAAAAAGCATCCAAATCTTAAAAAAAAAGTAAAATTGTCTCTGTTTGCTCATGATATCATCTTGTACAGCTGTGTACCACATAAGATGAAGATGCTTTCTGAGAAATGCATCTTTAGGCAATTTTGTCATTGTATGAAAATCATAGCATGTACTTACACAAACCAAAATGCTATAGCCTACTACTATAACTGTATATGCCATACTTTATATGGCTAGTAGTGCAGTAGATTTGATTATACCAGCATAACCACAAAATCATAAGAAATATGTTGGGCTATGACATTATAATAATATAACTTGGTAATAGGAATTTTTCAGCTCTATTACAATCTTTTTTATTATTTAATCTTTATTGTATTTTTTTCAATTGCCACTTCGTCCCTTTATGGCCCCCTTCACCTAGCAATCACCACACTGTTGTCCATGTCAATGAGACCTTTTTCTTTTTGTTCAATTCCTCCACCCCCTAGCCTACCCTACCCAGTGTCATCCTGTTCTCCATCTATGACTCTTTCCCTATTGTCCTTGTTAGTTCGGTTTGTTCATTAGATTCCACATATGAGTGAAATCATATGGCATTTGTCTTTTTCTGACTGGCTTATGTCACTTAGCATAGTGTCCCCCAGGTCCATCCATACTGTTACAAACAGTAAAAATTTCTTCTTTTTTTTGGCCGAATAGTATTCCATTGTGTAAATGTCCCATAGTTGTTTTATCCACTCATCTACTGATAGACACTTGGGCTGCTTCCATATCTTGGTGATATAAATAATGCTGCACCAAGATAGAATGAAAGGCAAAAAACCTATGACCAAGGGTGCTTATGTTCATTCAAATTAATGTTTTGGGTTCCTTCGGTTATACTCCCAGAAGTGGGATAGGTGGGTCAAAAGGAAGGTCCATTTTTAATTTTTTGAGGTATTTCCACACTGCTTTCCAAAGTGGCTATACCAATCTGTATTCCCACCAACAGTGCAAAAGGGATCCCCTATCTCCACACCCTTGCCAGCACTTGTTTGTTGATATTTTGATCAACAAACTGTGAGATGATATCTCATTGAGGTTTTAATTTGCATTTCTCTGATGATTAGTGATGTTCAGCATCTTTTCATATGTCTATTGGCCATCTGTATGTCCTCTTTTGGATAAGTGTCTATTCAGGCTCTTTGCCCATTTTTAATTGATTATTTTGGTGTTGAGTTTTGTAAGTTCTTTATAAATTTTGGATATTAACTTTTTATCAGATGCATTGGTGAAAATGTTCTCCCATTCTGTGGGTTGTCTTCTTATTTTGTTGATAATTTCCTTTGCTGTGCAAAAACTTTTTAGTTTGATATAGTCCTATTTATTTATTTATTTATTTATTTTGTTTCCCTTGCCTGGAGAGATATACCAAATAAAATATTGCTATGAGCAGTGTCCAAGATTTTGCTCCTATGTTTTCTTCTATGATTTTTATGGTTTGGGGTCTAACATTTAAGTCTTTGATCCATTTTCAATTTATTCTTGTGTGTGGAGTAAGAAGGTAGTCTAGTTTCATTTTTCTGTATGTATCTGTTCAATTTTCCCAACACCATTCATTGAATAAAGTATCTTTAGCCCATTGTATGTGCTTGCTTCCTCTGTCAGATATTAATTGACTATAAAGGTGTGGGTTTATTTCTGTGCTCTCTATTCTGTTCCATTGATCTGTGTGTCTGTTTTTATAACAATACCATGCTGTTTTGATTACGATGGCCTTATAGTATAGTTTGATATTAGGTAGTGTGATTCCTCCAAATTTGTTCTTCTTTCTCAGGATCACTGTTGCTATGTGGGGCCTTTTGCGGTTCCATATTAATTTGAAATCTTTGTTC
Source organism: Micronycteris hirsuta (assembly GCA_004026765.1). Lineage (NCBI taxonomy): Eukaryota > Metazoa > Chordata > Mammalia > Chiroptera > Phyllostomidae > Micronycteris > Micronycteris hirsuta. Next base: position 2,954 of record PVJI01016791.1, read on the forward strand.
TAGTTCTGTGATATATGTCAGTGGAATCAGGATAGGAATTGAATTGAATCTATAGATTGCTTTGGGTTGTATGGACATTTTGATGATGTTAATTCTTCCTCCCCATGAACACGGTATGTGCCTTCATTTATTCGCATCTTCTTTAATTTTTTTCTTCAGTGTCATAATTTTCCATGTACAGGTCTTTTACATCCTTGCTTAAATTTATTCCTAGATATTTTATTCTTTTTGTAGCAATTATGAATGGGATTGCTTTCTTAGTTTCCCTTTCTGTTCATATTGGCATATAAAAATGCAACTGATTTCTGGATATTAATTTTGTATTCTGCTACTTTGCTGAATTCACTTATAAGTTCTAGTAGTTTCTTGGTGGAATCTTTGGGATTCTCTATGTACAATATCATGCCATCACAAATAAAGACAGTTTTACTTCTTCTTTTCCAATTTGGATGTCCTTTATTTCTTCTTGTCTGATTGCTGTGGCTAGGACTTCCAGTACTGTGTTGAATAAGAGAGGTGGAAGTAGACATCCCTGTCTTGTTCCCAATCTTAAGGGGAATGCTTGTAGTTTTTGCCCGTTGAGTATGATGCTTGTAGTGGATTTGTAATATATCCTTTGTTTTGTTTATGTGGTGAATCACATTTATTGATTTATGAATGTTGTACCAAACTTGTATTCCCAGAATAAATCCCACTTGATCATGGTGTATGAACATTTTGACATATTGCTATATTTGGTTTGCTAATGTTTTGTGGAGGAGTGTATCATCTATCTTCCTCAGGGATATTGCCCTATAATTTTCTTTCTTGGTAGTGTCTTTATCTGATTTTGGAATTAGGATAATGTTGGCCTCATAAAAAGAGTTTGGGAGCCTTCTCTCCTCTTGAATTTTATGAAATAGTTTGAGAAGGAGAGGTGTTAGTTCTTCTCAGAATGTTTGGTAAAATTCACCTGTGAAGCCATCTGGTCCAGGGCTTTTGTTTGTTGGGAGTTGTTTATTATTATTATTATTATTATTATTATTATTATTATTATTATTATTATTATTGCTTCAATTTCATTAGGTGCAATCTGTCTATTCAGATTCTCTGATTCTTCCTGATTTAGTTTTGGAAGATTGTATGTTTCTAGGAATTTATCCATTTCATCCAGTTTGTGCAGTTTGTTGGCATGTAGTTGTTCATAATATTTTCTTAAAATCTTTTGTATTCCTTTGGTGTCAGTTGTTATTTCTCTTCTTTCATTTATGATTTTATTTATTTGGGTCCCTTCTCCCTCTCTTTTTTTTTCATGAGCCTGGTTAAAGTTTTGTGAATCTTGTTTATCCTTTCAAAGAATCAGCTCTTTGATTTGTTGATCTTTTTATCATTCTTTTACACTCAATTTCTTTTATTTCTGCTCTGATCTTATTTCCTTCCTTCCTCTCACTTTGGGCTTTGTTTGTTGTTTTTTCAAGTTCCTTTAAGTGTGAAGTTAGATTGTTTATTTGAGCTTTTTCTTGTTGGTTGTTTTTTGTTTGTTTGTTTGTTTTTTGAGATAGACCTGTAATACTATGAATTTCTCTCTTACAGTTGCTTTCCCAGTATAGCAAAGATTTTCGATTTTGTGTCCTCACTTTCATTAATTTCGGGGTATCTTTTGATTTCTTCCTTGATCTCAATGTTGACCCATTCATCATTTAATAACATGTATTTAGCTTCAACATGTTTTGGTGTTTTTCAGTGTTCTTGTGAATGATTTCTAGTTTCATAACATTGTGGTCAGAGAAGATGCTTGATATGATTTAAATCTTCTTCATTTTATTGACACTTGTTTCATGTCCTAACATGGGTCTATCCTAGAAAACATTTCATGTGCACTTGAAAAGTATGTATATTCTGCTGCTTTGGGGTGAAAGGCTCTGAAGATATCAATTAAATCCATTTGATCCAGTGTGCCGTGTAAAGCTGGACTAAGTCTCTTTGTTGACTTTCAGCCTGTAAGAGTATCCATTGAAGTCAATGGGGTGTTAAAATCCCCAACTATGACTGTATTTCTGCCCATCTTTCCCTTTATGTCCATCAAGATTTGCTTCACATATTTAGGTGCTCCTATGTTAGGTGCATAAATGTTTACTAGGGCTGTATCCTCTTGTTGGATGTTTCCTTTATCATGATGTAGTCTCCTTTGTCTCTTACTTGGTTTTAAGCCTTGGTTTTAAAGTCTATTTTGTCAGATATAAGTACTGATACCCCAGCTTTTTTTTTTCTTTTCCATTCAAATGAAATCTTTTTCCATCCCTTTACTTTTATTCTGTGTATAACTTTCAATCTCAGATCAGTCTCTCAGAGGCAGCATGTATATGGGTCTTGTTTTCTTACCCATTCAGCTACCCTCTGTCTTTTGGTTGGAGCATTTAAGCCATTTACATTTAAGGTGCTTATTGATAGATACATATGTAGTGCCATTTTATTGTTAGATTGTTTCCTCTAGGGTTCTTTTTTTTTTTTTCTTTTTCCTTTCTCTTTTTCTTTTTCTTAAAGCAAGCCCTTTAACATTTGTTGCAGTACTGGTTCGATGTTAACAAAATCCTTTAGCTTCTTCTTGTCTGGGAAGCTCCTTATTTCTCCTTCTATTTTAAATGTATCCTGCTGGGTAAAGTAGCCTTCATTGTATGTCCTTGCTTTTCATCACATTGAATATTTTACACCACTCCCTCTGGCCTGAAATGTTTCTGTTGAGAAATCAGATGACAGTCTAATTGGTGCTCCCTTGTAGGTAACTACCTGCTTTTCTCTTGTGGCTTTTAAGATTCTCTCCTTGTCTTTAAGCCGTGTCATTTTACTTATGATGTGTCTTGGTCTAGACCTCTTTGGATCCAACTTGTTTGGGACTCTCTGAACTTCCTGGATTTGTGTGACTTTTTCCTTCATCAGATTAGGGGAGTTTTTGGTCCTTGTTTCTTCAAATGCGTTCTTGATCCCTTAATCACTCTCTTCTCCTTCTGGTATTCCCATGATGCAGATGTTGTTATACTTCATGTTGTCCAAAATGTTTCTTAAGTGCTCCTCATTTTTTATTTTATTCTTTTTTCTTTTTGCTGCTCTGCCTGAGTGTTTTTTTCTACCTTGTTTTCCAAATCACTGATTTGATCCTCTGCTTCATCTAACCTACTGTTTATTACTTCCAGTGGATTATTTATTTCCAATATTGCATTCTTTATTTCTGACTGGTCCTTTTTATGATTCCTGTGTCTTTTTTCATGCTGTTGAGTATCCCTATAATCATTACTCTAACCACTCTATCTGATAAATTTCTTGCCTCCATTTCATCTAGTACTTCTGGAGAATTTTCTTGTTTTTGTTTGGGGTCTCTGTCTTTGTCTTCCCTTATAGGCTGCTTCTTTGTATTTCTTTCTATGTGTTAGGTAGTTCTGCAAAGACTCTGATGTAGGCCTTTGTCAGATGCTGCTAGTGACTGGCCCTGGTCAAGCTGTTTGGAGTTATCAGTGATCCACAGCACTTGGCTCCCTCTGCTAAGCATGTTTGCATCCAAAAATAATCAGGCTTTGCACCAAGGCTGGCTTTTAGCAGCACCAGACCCCGGAGATGATCAGCTAAAGTCTCATAGAGCTCCCAGAGATCCACCTTTATTGTTAAACTAATCAGTGATATAGCATCAAGCTGTAATCAGTAGCCTTACTTAAGCTCCACAGGGTGGGGCAGAGTAATTCTTGTGGGTAGGGATATTCCTTCCTCTCAGGCTAATGCCATTTGGAGAGGCATGATCTACCTGAAAAAGATGGCTTCTGCAGTGTAGGTAATGACTCAGCGCAGGGATCCTGGCAGTTGTTCCTTCAGTTCTCTTCCTCAGAGCCACCAACCCCAGACTTTTCTCAAGTATCTCTACTCTGCTCTGCCCTCCTTCTGCCAGAGCCCAGGGTAAGTGGCTGCAAATGAAATTTTGTGTAGTGGCCCTTTAAGAGGTCTCTGAGTCTCTAGCTCATCTCTCCCCGGCAGACAGAAACTCTGCTGACTTTCATAGCTGGATGTTTTCTGGTTTCTTTCTGGCTATGGTGCTGTATGCTGAGGTGTATAGCCACACTTCTTAGGGGGAACCCCTCACCACTGAAATGTCCCTCCAGAACTTCAGCCCAGCCAGCCAGAAGCCCAGCCAGACCTCTCACACCTCCCCTGCACTCCCTACCAGTCTTGTTGTGGTGAAGGGGTTTCTTCTGTCTGTCCGTGGTTATAAGGTTTCTCTCCACCTAGTGTTCCATTGGTTATTCGGGATGATTTCTCTGCAATTTAGTTGTAATTCCAGATTGATCCTAGAAGGAGGTTAGTCATTTGGTCCACTTACTCCTCTGCCATCTCGGATCTCTCTCCATTATAATCCTATGGGGCCAGCATAGTATATGCAGTCTGTCATTGACCAAAACATCATTATGCAGCATATGACTGTGTATAGAAAATCCTAAAAACTCAGCCATAAGGAAATATGAAATATTGCCATTTGCAACAACATGGATGAACCTTGAGAATATCATGCCAAGCAAAATAAGTTGGATAGAAAAAATTAAGAATCATATAATTTCACTCATATGTATGATATAAAATTGAAAGCAACAAATGAACAAATAGAAAAACAAGCCAACAAAAACTCATACACACAGACAACACTATGGTGGTTACCAGAGGTAAGGGAGATGGGGGTAGTAAAGCGTAAAAGGGGCCAATTATTTGGTGACAGAAGATTATTTGACTTTGGGTGGTGGACACACAATGCAATATACAGATGATGTATCATAGAAACATACACTTGAAACTATGTAATCTTATTAACCAATGTCACCCCAATAAATTTAATTTTGAAAATGAAAAAAAAAACACCCCACCCAAAACTGAACTAATAAATGAATTCAGTGTAGTTTTAGTATACAAAGTCAACATACAAAAAATTGTGTTTCTATACACTAACAATAAACTATCTGAAAAAATAAAGAAAATACCATTTATAATAGTGTCACATACAATAAAATACCTAGGAATAAATTTAACAGAGGAGGTTAAATGTCTGTACACTGAACACTATAAGACTTTCATGAAGCAAATGAAAAAAGACACAAATAAGTGGAAAGATATTCTATGTTCATGGGTTGGAAGAATTAATATTGTTAAAAGGTCCATACTACCCAAAGCCATCTACAGCTTCAATGCAATTCCTATCAAAATGCCAATGACATTTTCACAGAAATAGAAAAGAACAATATATATAAATAATAGAAATAATACAATAAATAAGCAAACAAAACAATAAATAGAATAATAATATAAAAAGAAAAATATATATTGAACCACAAAAAGACTTTTGATAGCCAGAGCAGTCTTAAGAAAAAACAAAGCTGGAAGCATTATATTACCTGATTTCAAACTGTAGCACAAAATTACAATAATTAAAACAATATGGTACTGGTGTAAAAATGGACATAGAGCCCAGGACTAGACCCACATATATATGTTCAATTAATATTTGACAAGGAGCCAAGAATAGTCAATGAGGAAAGGATATTCTCTTTAATAAATGGTGTTAGGAAATCTGGACATGCACAAACAAAAGAATGAAATTGGACCCCAATCCTACACCACTCACAAAAATTAACTCAAAATGGATTAAGTAGTTAAACATAAGACCTAAAATCACTAACTCCTAGAAGAAATCAGAGGAGAGACACTCCTTGACATCAGTCTTAGCAATGATTTTTTGGATAGGACATCAAAAGCACAAGCAGCAAAAGCAAAAATCAACAAGTGTGACTATATCAAACTAAAAAACTTCTGCACAACAAAAGAAACAATCAACAGAATGAAGGATAACCGAATGGGAGAAAATATTTGCAAACCACTTATGTGATAAGAGGTTAATATTAAATATTAGGGGGGAACCAAGAAAACCCAGAATTATTTCTGGAATACAAGCTTCCCCCACTAGGTGAGTGTTCTAGGAATCCATCAGTATCAGTGTACTAGATGACATTGTTGTGAGAGGCTGTGTTTGGCTTCAGTTAATTTTTTTTGAAGATTCTTTCAACATGCTTGCCCATTTCTTGATGGTTGGTGTACGAGTGCAACTGCACAGACAGCCATTTTTGACCAAAAGTGGTATGATCCCCATGCCCCATCCTCCCTATTTCCCCAAGTTCTCATCCTGAGCATTCTTTTTGTTTCCTCAGATGAAAAAAAAATCCTCAAAGAGGAGTGTTCTGCCAGTGTGGAAGAAGTGAAACAAAAAAATGGCAAAAGATCTAAAAAGCATCGGAATCGAAGAGTTCAAAAACTGTTTTGAGTGGTGGAGAAAACATCTCAAACGGTGTATTGCATCAAATGGGGAATACTTTGAAGGTGACTGAAGTTCAAACATGTGAGAATAAATACACAATTTTATACATAAATTCCAGGGGTCTGGGGGAGTCTTCCTTGTATAAGTAAAGAACCCATACAATGCAAGAGCTAAAAAAGAAATCCAATTAAAACTGGGCAGAGGACTTGAATAGACATTTTTTTGAATGGCCAACAAGTAAATGAAAAGGTGATCAATATCACTAATCATCAGGGAAATGCAGATTAAAACCACAATAAAATGTTACTTCATACCTGTTAGAATGGCGATTATCAAACAGATAAGAGACAACAAATGTTGGGGAGGATATGAAGAAAAGGGAACCCTCATACAGTAATGGTGGAACTGTAAATCGGTGCAGCCACTATGAAAAACAGTATGGAGTCTTCTCAAAAATTTAAAAATAGAACTACCATATGATCCAGCAATCCCACTTCTGCGTATATATCTAAAGGGACTGAAATCACTATCTTAAAGATATAATGTGCACTCACGTTTTCATTGCAGCATTATTCATAGTAGCCAAGACATAGAAACAACCCAAGTGTCTACCAATGGATGAATGGATACGAAGATGTGGTATTATATACAATGTAATACTATTCAGCCATAAACAAAGAAGGACATCCTGACATTTGTCACAACATAGATGGACCTTAGCATCATTCTAAGTCAGATAGAGGAAGAAAAATAGTGTATGAGCTCACTTATGTGTGAAATCTAAAATAATTAAACTCATAGAAACAGAGAATAGAATGTTGGTTGCCAGGAGCTAAAGAGTAAAGGAAATGGGGAGATGTTTGTCAGAAAGTACAGGAATAAATTTAGGGACTCTGACCTACAGCATGGTGACTACAGTTAATAATACTGGGTTGTATATTTTAAGGTTGCTGTGAGAGTGGCGCTCTAATGTTCTCACCACCACCACAACTGAATGTAATTATGTAAGGTGAAGGGTGTGTTAACTAATCTCATTGGGGTAATTTTACCATATATACCAGCATTAAATCATTATATTGTATACCTTAAATCTACCTATGTCATATGTCAACAAAGCTGGCTATGGCTGGGGTGGTGGGCAGTGGTGGGGGGGAAATGCAGACAACTGTAACTGAACAACAATAAAGTAATTTTTTTTAAAAGCTGGAGTTAACAAAAAAGAATTAGTTAGGCAAATAGCAAATTCTCCCTTTGAGGAGGCAAATAGTAAAAAACAACAACTGTTTAGGGTGTAAGAAAAAACGTAGAGGTAAGAAAACATTTGCATGGAAATGAGAAAGAGTACTTGATAAGATTAGAGAAAATAATGTGAAACCTGGTTCAAGGAAAGAATCTGTAAAATGACTGGTGGTGAATGAAAGAAGGGAGGAAAAAGAGCAAGGCTGTTATTGGGAGAGAGTCGTGGTAAGAGCTAATTAAGAGAACTCAGTCAAATCTGTCATTGAAACCAGAACTGGTTGGGACAAAAGTAGAAGTTTAAAAGTGAGATCATAAAGCCAACTCTGAATAGGCACAATATTTATACATAGAGATAGACTAGGTCTTGAAAGACTTCAGAGACCTCTCATCTATTTTCTAAGTAAGCCTCCGTTGTAATACCCAGAAGGCTGTGGACACTGAGAAAAAAGGGTTCCCGGTGGCTAACTGGACTCAAATTCTAAAAAAAAGACAAAAATAAAAACAAAACAAAACCAACAACAGCAACAAAAACCCAGAGCCTAGCAACCATTTCTACACAGGGGCCTCTCACACAAACTGCACTTTTATGAAGAAGCCTGCATTTAACTACCTGCCCCTGCTCTGAACGGCCTACCTGCGCTGTGTTTCTGCCATCTGAGCCAGCAGCCCTTAATAAAGGAATTCCTGGAATCCTATTTCAGTCGATAGGACTGAGGCTTTCTCCATTCAATCAGAGCTACGCAGCTATATCCCCATCAACATCTTCACTGACAGAGCAGCTCATTTCTGACCAATCAAGACAATACTTTTTGGACCAATCAAACTGCAAGGATATGAAGTCTTTATTTGCATCAGGATGGACCAGTTAGGAACCAGAAGGGACTTCTGTCTGTATAAGCCAGCTCCCTTCTGATTCTGAGAGAGCACTTCCCTCTTCCCCTTTCCACCAAAGACTGAGGTCCTTTGGCTAAGATGAAAACACTGAAGATGTCTCATCAGAGCAGAGTGGAGCAGATCAGCACAGGCCAGAGCTCTCTGGCACAGAACAGAGCAGAGCAGGTCAGCACAGGGCAAAGCAGACCCACACAGAGCAGAGCAGAGCAGATCTGAGCTGTATAGCTGAAGAGGAGCCTGGCCCCAGAGCCACCTGACCCTAAGGCCACCTGACCCCATGGTTACCTCACAGCTTAGCTGTTTTTGCAGCCATACAATATCACAATTGAGCTGTTCTGTGCTGAATAAAGTTTCTTTCTTTTCTGCACCCCAAACTGGAAATTCCTGTTGGTGTTGAATTGGCACCAAGGACCAAGAGTTGACAAGGGACACTTAGAGCAATGAGTTAGCACATTCTCATTTGAGAGTGCTGTTAGGGGGGAAATTCCTGTGTGCTTTTTACATGTTGAAGCTTTCTTTTGAAGTGCAACAATGGAGATGAAATTAAGTTGAGAGACTGAAATTAAAAGCTTTGGAATAGAAACATTAAGTTCTATTTGACTGGGGATTGTATGTGATTTGTATTTAATTTAACTACTTGAAAAGACGGTCCTCTCATGGATTCAAGGCTTGTCAACTCTTCACAAACTGAACTAAAACTAAATATTCACTGTATTGGTAAATATTTTATTCTTCTTATTCCCTTAAAAAATCTTTTTGCCTGCTCAACAGAGTCCATTACTCATTTTAAAGGATATTCTTATTGCTGGTTTCCTAAGTATAATATCATTTAAGATGAAAAGAGGAATAAATTAAAAAATGGTTAGAAAATAAAACTTTAACTGAATTTTAAGAATGTAAAATGGAATAGTCTATGCAAATATTGTATACTGATTTCTAAAAATACCTTCCAAATATACAGTTTTCAATTATGAATTTCAGGGTCCTTTTCTCTTATAGTAACTGGAAAATCAGTACAGTAAATTTAAGTAATTAAATATAAATTAAGAAAATGAGCATCATAATTAGGTTAGAAGGCCTGGTTTTGTAATTTGCTAACCAAGAAATTAATACTGTCTAACACCACTTCCTATCGATATGATTTAACCTCTCTGTTTTATCACCTATAAAATGAAAATAAAAATATATTTTTTATCTACACACAGGATTTAGGGACGCACAAGTGAAAGAATATTTGTGAACCATTCCATAAACTACAAAGTGTGGGTGAACTTCAGGTTTTCGGGGCAAGTAAAGCTGCTTTTAGAGCTCAGATCTTCAACTCTTCTTGCTCAGTGCTGCTCTAATAATGCCAAGCGCCCTTCTTGCCTTTTGTTAAAGAACAAAATTCAGGTGAAGAAATTCAAAGAGCTAATTGGTTTTATTAAGCAATTCATGGCATTCCACCTAGCAACTGGAAGGAGGCTTCCAGGGGTTGTACAAAATGGAAGGTGTCTATAGGAAGAAGAATGGGACAAGGAAAACAAAAGGATTATTTTTAGACCAGACATCATATATTTTTAATTTTATTTCTCAATTACAGTTTATTTTCAAAATTATTTTGTTTTAGTTTCAGGTATACAGCACAGTGGTTATAGACAATCATATACTTCATGAAGTGATCCTCCAATATTTCCAGCACCCACCTGGCAGCATACATAGGGGTCACCATACTGTTGACCGTGTGCCCTTATGCCACACTTTACATCCTCGTGATTATTTTGTAACTATCAATTTGTACTTTTTAATTTCTGTACCTTTTTTACCTAGTCTCCCAACCCTCCTCCCCTCTGGCAGCCATCATTCTGTTCTTTGTATTTATGAGTCTGTTTCTGTTATGTTTGTTCATTTACATTGTTCTTTAAATTCCACATGTAGGTGAAATCATATGACATTTAGGACATCATCCTTTGGGGGGAAAGCAAACAGAGAAGGGTTTATGTCATGAAGATTGCCCCTTTTTTCTCTGGGGGGGATGGAGAGGGCCCATGTAACAGATTATCTCCTTGGTGCTGACCAGAAAATTCCAAACTGGTTGATTAAGATTTTATTTCTGGGACAGGTTGAAACAGCAATTAGGTCAAGTATTAAAACTAGGTTTGGTATCATGGGCTTTGGCACAAGTGATACCATTTGGGGCCTGCAGTTTTCTTTTTAACATTTCTGAGTCCTTACATTCTCCCTATACCTACTCTGTCTGTGTGAAAAAAAAATGGGGATTATATTATATAGCTCTTGGAACTGATATAATGACAACCTGGAAAGCCCCTGGTATAGTACTTAGCATGTGATAAATTCAAGAAACCCAAGAATAGATGGCCAAGGACCCCTGAGGCCATTTACTTCACTTATCTCTTTTGCACATGAAGAAACTGGAGTCCAGAAAAGTAAAAAAATTGTCCCAAGTTACTGTTAAGCACTCCTCCCCCAAAAGGTTTTGGCTATAATAAAGAATAAAAAGAATTTATTTGAGTAAAGAAGGGATTGCAATCTGGGGCATAGGTTTAGTAGAAACCTCTCTTGTAAATTGTGCTCCAAAGGGAACAAAGGAAAGCAGGGTTTATAAAGGGCAAAGCATTAGGAGTTGTTCTCTGTCCTTTAGGTTCTCCACTTAAATGGAGGATGTTGTCTAGGTCAGTTGGGATTGCTTAGGTCTATTATGCAAATGGAGGATTCTGGTTTTCAAAATGGATTTGTTCCTTTCAAGATGAAGAACACAGATAATCTGGTCACTATGATGAGAAGGAAGTAAAGTCCACGTATGTCCATGTAGCAATCATGAATCCAGAATGTTTGTTATTCAACCTTGAGCTAAATTAAGCAACAGGCCAGCAAGTTAACAGTAGTTCCAAGAATGGGACAAGAGACATGCACAGGCCTCACTTGCTCAACAGTTTCCTAACTGTTTTAAGTGACTCAGTGATGAGGACTCTGGCTCATGGGGTCCATGCGTTGTGGCTGTGACGAACAAATTCACACAGACTACAGAAGTCCCATGGAGAAAAAGGGATGGCATGGCCACTCTCTAAGTGAGAGGAAGGGCCCCGACCCCTGTCTGGACAGGATTTTATTGCTTTTCTGGGTACATTACTCGAGGATGGTCCTCATTTACTATGCACAGGTTCGCTGTATGTGATTACCTTTTATAGATAACAAAGGAAAGAATGTTGCTAATTACTTCAAAGAGAAGGATGTTGCAGATCAAAGGGAAATGTGGTTGAACTGATTGTACTCTATACTTGGGAGGTTTAGCACAGACTTTAGGAAGTTAAAGACACACAGTAAACATTTGCTGCCTCAATCCAGGGTGAGGGAGTTTTAGCAAAAAGCAAGCCTCAAAACAGTCTAGGTACAATGCAGGCCGATTCCCCACAGGAGAACCTATCTGTGGTCATGGGTCCTGTGTGCCGACCTCACTCCCCACTGGGTTTTCTGAGTCAGGGGCTGGTCTACATTCCCATGTCACAGGGAACGGTTTCCTATATCTTAGCAATGCTTTTTCCATTTTATTTTCTCCATTACCATTACACACTGAGCATTAGATTTAGATTCAATCCCAGGTCTCTGGACTCTCAGAGCTCCTTTTACAGCAGCAAGCACCTGCAGACAGTGGCAGGCTAAAAGCAAATAAATGACAAGGGAGCAATCTTCAAGCCTAGGAGAGTCTTCCAGTAAAACTAGTATGATGATAAATTAGGGTAGAGAAAGAAGGACATAAAATAATCTCCTTTTCCAATGTGTTCAATGAATTATTAAAGTTCCTCCCCACAAAAATCTTCTTTATATTAAGGTTTTATTTTTTGGTAAAATATATTCTAATTCTTCCACACAATAGAATATTACCCAGCCACTAAAAAGAGCGAAGTAGATTGACAAACACTAACATAGAAAGATATGTCTGATATATTTAGGATCCACTCTTATTTTATGTGCATATAAACATGGTAATTAGTCTGGAAGGACATCTTCTTATATTATGTCCGTATTGTTTAAATTCTCAGGAGTATCTATGACTTCAATTATTAGGAAAAAATAAAGCTATTTTAAAAAATTTTTAAATATTATTGAAACAATCAATGATTTAATAGGACAAAAGTGAAACTATCCATGTGTACAGGAAGCTAGAATAGAAATGTAAAAAAAAAAGATAAAGTGAAAGTACAATGAAAGATTAAGAGTTTTGACAAGAATAATAGAAATATCCAGCCCCTTTCTTTCTTAAAGATGATTACTATCTAATAGTATTTTCTTTAGATGAGCAGAAAAAATTAAACAACAAATGAAGGCACTTTTAATACTTTTGATGGAACATATTTTTCCTACATCTCTAGCTTAGCAAAAAAAATAAAGCAACCCTGGCTGGTGTGACTCAGTGGATTGAGCACCAGCCTGTGAACCAAAGGATCGCCTGTTCAATTTCCAGTCAGGGCACGTGTCTGGGTTGTGGGCCAGGTCCCCAGTGTGGGGGCATGTGAGAGGCAACCACACATTGATATTTCTTTCCCTCCCTTCTCCTCTGTCTAAAAATAAATAAATGAAATCTTTTTTTTTTAAAGCAAAGCAGACTATGTTGGAAGCAGATATGAAAACGTTCCTTGGCCCCAGTCTAAAAAGGAAATAAATCCAAATTATGCCCCACAGCACAAGCACAAAGTTCCTACAGTGTTTTCACTTACTGTTGTTCCATGTTTTAGTGCTAAAGATGCATAGGGGTTCAAAACAGGCTCCCCAAAAGGTGCCACTTTGGCATGTGAATTATTTTGAACTGAAGGCAATCAAGACCTGAAGGCTCATGAGGAACTTTTACCTCTCCCTTTAAAAAATTTAAATTAGGAACTTTGCCCATAATAACAGTTATCGCCAAAAATAACTTTTTAAACCTCTCTATATGGCAGGGAAAAATACTAACTGCTAAACATCTTTTCTTCTTAGTGTCTAAAAAATGACCTTCCTCCCCTCTGAAGCCCCAAGACATCTTACCTCATCCTTAGCTCAGAATGTTCTATATATCTCATCTTACCTTTCTGTCTTTGAACCTCTCATGTATGTGGGCATCTCTGATTCTCTCATGTACATGGGGGTCCCATGCATACATTTATAATTAAATTTGGTTATTTTCTCTTATTAATCTGTCTTATGTTGATTTAATTATGAGACCAGCGAAAAGGACCTAGGATGATAGCGGAAAATTTCTTCCTACCCCACAGATCGTTAGCTAGTCTGGACATCCCCTACAGGGGTCAACCAAAGACTGTACATAAGTGTATGTGTACGTTTTTCTGGGGAGAAAGACTGTAACGTTCATGAGATTTGCAAAATGATCTTTATACAAATCTACGCCCACAAATATTAAGAGCACACAGCATTCATGTACTCATACACATGCAAATAGTCAACAGACATTTAAGAGTTTTTCCTTCGTTTCATGGGAATCTTATTGGCCATCTTACAGGCATTATTTCTATAGCAATACTGCCAGTAAAGATTATCCCTATTTTACCAATGAGAAATATGGAGAATTAATGGTGGTCACAAATTCTTTGACACTCCTCCCATTGAATGTTGGGGATCTATGCCTCTTCCCCTTGGATCTAAATAGGCTCCATGACTTCTTTGATTGACTGAATATGATGGAAGTGACAGTGTGTCAACTTCCCAGCCTATGCCTTGTGATACAGCAGCTTCCATTTCCTGTCCTTTGGAATATAGCTTTTATAAGCCAGCCCTGATGTTGTGAGGAAGGCATTGCAGCTCCATGGAGATGCCCACAGGGAGAGGAACTGAGCTCCCAGTTGACAGTCCACACCAATCTGCCAGCCACATGAGTGAGCTGTCATGGAAGTAGGTCCTTCAGAACCAGTCCACATGCCACAGCCAATGCTGTGTAAAGTAGAGACGTACCATCATCTCCATTGAGCTTGTAGCAGGCACAATAATGGGAAAGTATCCACATCCTAATCCCAGAATCTGTGAATATGTTATCTTGGCAAAGGAGAATGGAGGTTGCAGATGGAATTAATATTGCTAATCAGCTAGCCTTAAACTAGGGAGATTTATCCTAGATTATCTAGGTAGGTGTAATGTACTCACAAGGACCCTTAAAAATGAGCTAGCAGGGCAACAGAGAAGTTAAGAGTGATTCTATGATAGAAGGACTACACTGCTATTGCTGGCTTTGAAGATGGAGGAAGGGGCCATGAGCCAAGGTATGCAGGCAGCCTCTAGAAACCTGGAAACAGCAAGGAAACTGATCCTCTCCAAGAGCTTCCAAGAAAGAACAATGCCTCATGACACCTTGGTTAGCCCATTGAAAATTGTGTTGCATTTCTAACCTAAAGAACTATAGTATGATAACTTTGTGTTGTTTTAAGCTCCTAAATTTGTTATAATTTGTTATAACGGCTATAGAAAACTAATACAGAGCCCCCTAAATTATACATTTGTGAGCAAAATTATTGTTATTTTAAACTACTACATTTCGGGCTGGTTTGGTCCTCAGCAATAGATCATTGGAACAAGAAAAATTAAAGCTAGAGTAATTAAATAATCTCTCCAACTAACCCAAAAAGTAAAATTACCTGGCCCTGGCATTACATTTTTTGCTGTGAAAATTCTCAAACACCTTCACTGCCAAAATTTTACCAGCTATTTCCACCTCCAGACTCCCCGAACGTGACTTCTCTCCTTGCCACTCCCTGAATCTGCTCTCCTTGTGCCAGACCCACTCTCGGTGGTGGCATTGCTGACTACCACTTATCTTTTTTCCCAAGAATCAGTTCTTACACCATTACTTCACAGTCAACATATTTAAATCCAAACATATCATTTCTTTAAAAGTGATGACTATTTTAAAAGTTAATAGTATGTAGGAGAAAAACTAATGACTTTTTAGTAGACTATTGAACATTTTTATGAATGCTTAGGCTTTTTTTTTTTAACCTACTTGAAAATTCTTTATAGATTTAATTTTCTATGTTTAAGTAGCTTTTTTTCCAGTGGAGCAATAAATGCCCTTTTAAATTAGTAGTAGTAAAAATAGTTATCCTGGAGATAATTATGTTTAGTGATTAAGTTTTACAGCTTAAATAACACTCTTTACTGCCTATTATAAGTACCAGCTTAGAAGAGTTACATTTTTCAGACAGGGAAGAGACCACTTAAGTTCTTCAAAAGGGAATTATTGAAAAATAAGATAATTCCCTTCATTTCTCCTCATTTATTGAGGACCGTCTCTTGATGTTTTTAAAGATCCCAGGTATTTATGGCACAACTGTAATAGCGTAATCAATAAAATATATATTTTTAAAAAGATCCTGGTTATTTGTATGATTTAAAGAAAGTCAGTTTCTCCACAGTGAAACTGACGAGGGCAGAATCAGATTCTAGAGAAACTTGCCAGGGCCTACCAACCCGAATGCATGACTGGCAGAACGTAGACAACTTCAGGATGCAATGACTCACATCTTCAGATCCCTGTGACTCTCCCAAAAGCTTGGCTATGAACCAGAAGGGACAGCAGGCGAAATATAATGTGACACATTGTGCTATTTATTCAAAAGATAAATGTGGATTTTAAATGTTTATAATATCCCTCAAATATGGAGCAAACATGAACTTATTTCTCTGATCTAAGTCTAGCTGAAGTTTTTTGTTCCAATTATAATTTTAGAAAATGAGAATTGACACAGTATCCATTGAAAATCAAACAAAAAGGAAATTTGAAACTAGGCTTCATTAAGAAAGTCAAAAGAAGCCCTGACTAGTTTGGCTCAGTTGGTTAGGCATTGCCCCATGAAGCAAAATGTTACTGGTCAAGGCACAAGCCTGGGTTTCAGCTTGGTCCCTGCTTGGGACCTATGCAAGAGGCAACCAATCAGTGCTCCTCTCTTACATTGATATTTCACTCCTTGCCTTTCTCCCTTCTTCCCCTCTCCCTAGAAATAAATAAATAAATAAAATCTTTTTTTTTAAGTCAAAAGGAAAAAAATGCATTTCAAGAACAGTTGAATTTATGCATTAGGCAGAGCTACTATGTCTCCCAGGCTGGATAGAGTGGCTTAATATAGTAGGTGTAGGAAAACCGTTCCACGCATAAGGGAAATGTAGCCCCGTCCCTCTCATAAAAACGTGAGGGGAGTACGAGCTGGCAAGCAGGCCCCTCATGCATGAACGGGTATTCCGGGGTGAATCAGGATTCCCTTTTTTTCCCTAGAAATAAAACTTGCTATACTGAGCCCCCTCACCCTGGATCAAAAGAACAAATACTGATGAGTATCTGGCTTCCAAAGACCAGTGCTAATCCTTTCAAGTTCAGCCAATACCTCTTGTCTTTGCATTTTGTAAATAACCCTTTTGATGCATCTTCCTGGCTGTCTATCACCTAAAGCGAACCTATGCATAGTAGATGAAGACCATTCTGATGTAATGTAATGTACCCAGGAAAAACAATAAAAGCCTGTTAACGCAGTGCTCGAGGCCTCTCTCTGTGATCAGAGGGGGTTGCGTAGCCCCAGCTTTTCTAGTCCTACAGATCTCAGGTGAAATCATTTACACGCCAACCACAGCATATGGATTCTGTAGGACAGAATTCACGACAGTGTCCTGTAGAATCCAGTGGCACAGTTTCCCCTAATACCCAAGCTGGGTATTCGAGGTGCACCCACTGTGTGAGCTGTGTACTCCTTCCTCTTGTAGTTGAGCCTTGATAGTCCTTGGCATGTCCAATGTCAGCCACTGTCTATGTTCTGACCGAGGTCACTCAGTATTAGCTACAAAAGTGATCTGCAGATGGCTGCTACTTGTCCTGGGTGGACTTGGAGGTGGCCAACCTGTAAACCAAGGCCAGCTGTTTGAAGTTCCAGGCCTGGGTCAGTTTAGCAAGAGGTACAGGGCTTGCTGAAGTCAGATGCTGCTCGTTTGAGAGAATTTAGAAAAGCCTGAAATGTGGGCCAAGACAAGCATCTGGAAACTGCGTCGGTGGGCATGAAATTTGGATGTGGTAGAGCCCCCAGGAATCACTAGGGCAGGGTAAAAAGTGTGAGCCAGGTTTATGGAATCTCAGATATGGTGCCAATCCACTGGCTCTGTTGGGGAGAGGGCTCAGAAAAGGAAAAATGGCCTCTGTCAGCACTTCTGTCCAGGAGAAAGCTTCCCCCCAGCTCTTGCTCTGATGCCAGACAACTCAGCTCCTCCCCATGTGTCTCTGATATTTTTCAATCTGCTGCCCTCACACTGGAACTCATAGGAAATAAGTCTACGTAAGTCTGTGCATGGGCCCTTCACGAGGAACTGCCTGGTATTCCAGAATCTTCTGTCTTCCACAGCTTCCATCGCCACTGGTTTTTACAGCCAGAAGTTGTGAGGATTTATCTTCCTGGCACTGGAACCCAGGGCTGGAGGGCTGGTGTGGGTCTGGGACCCCTTGCTCCTAAGATATCCCTCCTATTTTTATCTGCCACATGTGGGTATGGGACCAGCTTGTTCCGTGTTGCTGCCTCTCCTACAAGTCTTAATGTTGTTTCTTCTTCAATTCTGTAGTTGTAAAAATTCAGCTCAATTTTTGACGGCTCTGAATGATGGTTGTTCTATGGTTTAGTTGTAGTTTTGATGCGGTTGTGCAGAGACAGCAAGCTGTGTTTACCTACATGGCCATCAGTCATTGTGACTGTGGGCATTGTCTGAGGGAATGGGTAGGGGCTGGGTGGAGGGGGCCGAAAGGGAAAAACCTGGGACAACTGTAATAGCATAATCAATAAAATAAAAAAAGAACAGTTGGAGAAACCTGTTGGAGAAATGTACAAAGGTTTAAAAGTCATTGGGTAACAGAATAATTGGTCTCTTTCCCTAGAGGCCACCCACCAGGAGTAAGTTAATAAAGAAAGAACTTGTGGTGAACTCCAAAAAGAACAAACTGTGATGACTTAAATTATTCTATAAGTTAAGACTTTCTGTTGCGAATGATCAAAATCAATTGATTAATTAATAAAAGGAATTTATTGGTTTATATAGCTGCAGGCTCAGAGACTACTTTAGCTCCAGGTACAACTTGCTCCAGGGGTTTATGCAATATTCTATGAGCTCAGTTCATATCCAACCCTGTCCTCTTCTGCTTTGGTTTTATCCAGAGGCAATCTCACATTCTGACACGAAGATGGCTGCATTAATATCTAGGTTCACACCCTTACATCACTAAATTCTGTAACTATGTGAATACTCTTTATTCTCATAAACCTGGTCAATGTCTCCATGTCTCTTTGGTACTAGTTGGATTAGGTGCCCATCATGACCCAGAGAATTGGGACCCGCTATTTGTTTTCCCCTGAGACAGGGGAAGCCATTACTCCACTGTAAATGTGGCTGAGCAGAGCTGAGTGCTTTCCCAAAGGAAATTTAAGATACACATACTAGAAAGAATCAGTTGGGCAGCAGTAAGTGTCCACTATGATAGTACTATTATAATATGCTAGTAATAGACATTTTGAGGTTTTTTTTATTTTTAAAAAAGACATAGAACCCCTGAGACTCACAAGAACTGAGGTCTGATATGTGCTGTATATATAAGATATTAAGCCCAGCCACTTTAATACTTAATGAGACAATAATTTTGTTCTCTTTAAGTCACTTTAGGGTCTTTCCAACCTTGTCTCCCACAACATCCATCTGTGCAGACTTTGCTCCAGCCTCACCTACTGGCTGTTTCTGAGTCGCTTACATCTACATCTTGATCTTCCCGATTCCCATTGCCTAGGGTGTCCCTTTCCCTCTCCATTCTCTGATATCTAAATTCTTCTTTTCTAAGGTCTAATTTATAGTTACTTTCTCTATGAAGCAATTGAGAAATAATGATTCTTTCTCCTAAATTTTCTCATCATTTTCAGATTAAAATTCACAATTTTCCCACCAATTCCCACTCTAGACCATGGAATATATCACTCGGATGGTGGCAGTCTTGCCTGCTGACCTTGAATGTATCCCTAGATTTCTTCTCCTTATGGGACTCCCAAGAGCTCCTAATAACCAAAGTTTGCTCATAAAATCATCATTCACCAATTTGGATGAACACTGGGTACTATATCCTTATTCTTTCTCATTTGCAACCCTAATAGCTCATATATCATGAGCAAAAACTTTGCCTCTAAAAAATATTCAATAAATGTTTGGCAAATAGAACTTAATTGAATGAGGGCAAGACATAAAAATAAGTTAATGTCAGTGGTAACTAGTTAAAGCTAATCATGAATCAGGAACACACAGTTCTAATGTGAACTTTTAAAATGTGAACATACAGTTTTCTTTCCCCCAAAAAATGTGTTCTCACAAAATGTAAAATAAAATCTTAGTGTATATAAAAGCTTTCCCTGAGGAAATGATTGAAAGCTACTTAAAGCAGAATACTGGCATTTGATCCTAAGTAACAAAATATTTTAACAGATACACTTATTTAGAAAATATACGTGGTAGGAGATGTATTTGAAGTAGGAGATGAAATCCATCCTTATAACCTGATCTGGCTAGAGAACAATTTCTGGAATTGTGGACAACTATTATATATCTTTTAAGCCACAATTTTAGATGACCTTATAGCATTGGGAATTACACCATTTTACAACCCAGAAGTGATTACATAAAATTGTGTTAAAGTGATTATAATAAAAAGTACATGGGCAGTAATGTTTGGTGCTTTGCAAACACTTAGCTCAGGAGACTCTTTAAAGCTGAAGAAACAGAAAACTCTGGTTAGTTATATTAGACCTGTCCCTCCAGTAAAAGTCGGCACTCACTGGCAAACACCACCGGTGCCATTTGCTCTCAATCTCACATCTCATTCACTACTTGACATCAAAACTGCCAGTTACATCCTTGAAAAACAGAACAGGTTAGTTATTTAGCATCATGTCATAAATGCCCCCTCGCCTCACTCTCATGTTATTTTAATTTCAAATGTTCTGTTTTCAAGACACTAATGTTTGATTCATTTAAGCCAATCAATGAAGGGGATATAAAAACAACATAAAAATGGGGACAGACTAATAGATGGAGAGCAGGATGACAGCTAGTCGGGGAGGAGGTTAGGGGACAGGAGGATTGGGCAAACAGGAGAAAGGACCCATGGACATCGACAATGGTGTGGGATTGCTGGGGGCAGGGGGGTCTAAGGGGACTAAATGGTAATGGAAAAATATATACAACAAAAATTAAAAAAGAAAAAAATTAAAGTGTCTCTGAATTTATCTTACATAAAATTTTCAAGTTTTTAGCACATTTTAATATCAAATAATTAGTTCTTTGGTAATTTTTCTCTATTCATCATTGAGAAACTTTTAGTTCACAGGCCGGTGCTCAGTCCAGTGAGCCACACCAGCCAGGGCCATTGAGAAACTTTTAACTAGGGTATTTATCATCTTTTCTTTTACAAATAGCATTTCAGTATATTAAGGCAGTTGATAAGGGAATGTTGTTCTTTATAAAAGAATCCCAATTAACAAATGCAGAAGAAATTATATATAACCCCCAATAAAAAAAATAAACCTAGTCAGTGAACATCAATGGCTATTAATACAATACCATTAGTGAAATGTTCATGGAGAACTTTATGATGGATAGGTCAGGTTGACCACACCTGACCCCACTGATCCATCTTAATATCATTACAAGTACGTTGGGCAAACAATTTGTGATACACTGGTCATTTTTTGGCTGCTGCCTAACACATTACTCCAAAGCTTAGTGGCTTAAAACAACAGTAAACATTTATCATCTCACAATTTCTCTGGTCAGAAATTCAGTAGTGATTTAGCTGCTCCTTTCTATCTCAAGGAATCTTGAGGCTGCAGTCAAGATGTCAGCCAAGGTAACAGTCGTCTGGGGGCGTGCTTGAGGCTGGAGGATCCACTGCCACGATGGCTCACTCAGTGGCTGTGGGCAGGAGGACTCAGCTCTTCTTTCCATAGCTTTCTCCACAGGATAGCTTGAGTTTGCTCCTGCACTGACATCTGGCAGATGTAGTGATCCAAGAAGGAAAGAGAAAGACGCTGCCATACCCTAGCCTCATAAGTCACATATCATCATTTCTGCTACGTCCTATTGGTTCACAATCAGTCCTTGTATTCCTTGTGGGAGGGGAGTACACCAGGGTGCGAATGTGAGAAAGCAGAAGTCATTAGGGGCTGTCTGAGTGGCCAGCTACCACACATGGGAAGCAATCCTCCAAAGTTAAAACCATTCCAGAATCTAATCAAACGTCTAGATCTAACCATTGATTTATAGGAAACAGTTGAGGGATAAGGACTGGGTAGAGGAACAAATTAAACAACACCAATGGGAAGCAATCAGTCAATTCCAGAATGTAGGACAACTAAAAAACAAGATCTGATTTCTTCAGCCAACAAATGGTATGGGGGAATAGTTACAGAATAAAAGAGATTTAAGAGATGTTAACCAGGTGTAATGACTCAAACATATCAACTGTAAAAATAATTTTTTTTCTACAGTTGTGAAAATTTCAAGGACAGAGTAATAAATAATATTAAAGTAATGTTGTTAGGATAATGGCATTATGCTTAATGCCCTTATTTCTTGTTGTTAATGGTGAAGTATTTACAGTTGAAATGCTATGGTGTTTGGGATTTGTTCTAAAATAATTTAATGAAAGTAACAAAAAATTGGGGAAAGACATACGACAAGATTGGCAAAAAAAAAAAAGGTGACAGTTGGTGACACTGGCTGATAAGAGTTGTGGGAGCTCATTTACCATTTTCTCTAGTTATGAATATGTTTGAAAAATCTCCACAGTTTTAAACCACTGCGAGTTTGGGGCTAGTTACAGCAGCTGGCATTACCTAGAGGAACCCAAAGAGACGCTGCAGGATTTTCAGCGGAGCTGGGAAACAAGGGTGGGTATGTAGTTGTGGTTCCACACGGCCCTGACCTTGCAGTCTATGGCAGGACAGGAGATAGATGGGGATGCAAGAGAAAGGCCAGGGAGGCCGGGAAGTCAACTTGGAGTCAGTGCAAAAGCCTGCACTCAATGGGATTAATAATTTCTTCTAGGGAAGTGACAGCAAGACCAGAAAGAAAGGAAGAATCTTGCACTGGTGGCAGGCCACATCCTCTGATAATCTGCAGTTGCTTCCCGTCCAATAGCCACTATTTCCTGTGTAACTTCCCTCCCGGGGTAACCCTTTTTTTTGTGCCTAGAGTAAATCGCCTGTCATTTTAACTCAAGTTTCTCTAACCTTTATAAAAGTTTTTGTTCTGTTTACAGTTTAACACTTGTTTTCAAGGTGAGAAGATACTTGCTTTTCCTCTTTCTTTCAACCTATATCTCTCATATGAATATTGTGACAATATTTTTAAGTGTTTGATCCATATTGAGAAACTTGGAAAAGGCCACTATGTAAATATCAAGTGCTAATTACCATGAGGATAAATTGAGTGTCACAAAACAAGACCAAGAAACTTTAATTTCATATAAGTATTTTTAATCCTCACATTTAAAAAGTATTTGTATTTGACTTGAATGAAAGGGCTCAGTTAGAGCCAGTTTTGGAAAGTTGTTTATATCTTTTCCTGTCTTTCATGCATGAAAACATTAGCAATTAGAACATTGTAAATTCACGAGGAAGAATAAAGCATTGTCCAAGGGAGTGGAAAGCCTCAGACTTAAATAATCAGAAATGCTTTTATCAAAACCTTCTACTAAAAGACATTTTTTTTAGAAATCCTACCTCCAGGACATTTTTTCCACTGGTTTCAAAGAGAAAGAGAGTGTGGGAGAGAAAGAGAAACATCGGTGTGAGAGAGAAACATTGACTGGTGGCCGCTCAGGCTCCCCGACCAGGGATTGAACTCGAAGCCTAGGTATGTGCCCTGACCAGGAATGAATTCGTAACCTTTCAGTGTACGGGACAAAGCTCCAACCAACTGAGCCACACCAACCAGGGCTAAAAGATTGTATTTTATTCCAAAGTAGAATGGAGTTCCCTAACTATTTATGGCTCAGAAAAAGAACCATCCTGTTGGCCGGCCTCAGATAGAATTTGTTATTGGAAGCGATGGTTAAGAAAGAGGAAAGGCAGTCAATCATATCTCAATAAACCTGGGCACGTGAGGAGAAGGAAAGAGGAAAGGCAGCAAGGTTCAGTTTCCGTAACTGAAATAAAGTGACTTACGTGACCAAGTGTTCAGAACGTACAAAAGCAGCTCATTGTGTATCAAATGCTTTTGTTTGGGGAATTTGTTTAATTTCTTTCTATACTTCCTACATAGGGATGCCACAATGATTTCAAGTACAGGAGTCAAAACCTGGACCTCTAATGCAAAATAAACACATTAGTTGAGAAATTTAAAATTCTGTCAAACTGATCACGTGGAGTTACATAGAACCATAAAACCCGATTGAATTAAAATATAGTAGTCAATAAAAAAAATTCAGTGAAAGAGCACATTTCCTTACCAAATGAGCCCGTTTTCTAAGCCATTATTGAACTTGAATATGTGTTCATACAAGACCACTGTCTTCATCTGAGTTTTCTCTGGGTTCTAGGGTAGAGGCACTGCATGAAACAAATATTGCATCCACTCTTTTATTCTCGTGATACTTCCAGTGTGGTTCCTGGACCAGCACCCTCTGTACCAACTGAGCAGCTTGTGAGGTATGCAGACTTTTAGGCCCCATTTCATATCTACTGAATCAGAAACTATTTTAACAGGATCCCCAAGTGATTCATATGCACAGTACATTTTGAGAAGTCTGTTCCAGAACACATAAGAGTGCTTCAGATTATTATTCTTACCTTTCACTCCAAATCTTACTATTTGTGTTTATTTTTTGTGTTTGTTTTTTATTTAAAAAAAAATTTTTTATTGTTGTTCAGTTACAGTTGTCCCCATTTCTCCCCCATTGCTATCCCATGCCCTACCCACCCTCCCTCCCACATTCAATCCTCCCCCCACCTCCCCAGTGTCCTTGTCCATGGATCCTTTGGTCAAGTTCAGGAATATGTGTTTCTATCTCAGTGTCTAAGATATCCTTTTCCCACGTCGGGTCCAGGCTTCCAGGACATCAGATGTAGCATCCTGCCCCAGGCCCTAGCACCTCAAGTTGTAAGCATCCTTGAGGGTAGGGAACAAGTGAAAAGTTATAACTACATCTATCTCAGTTCCTGCTGTATAGTAGAAACTCAAGTACCATTTGAAGAATGAATAAAATGGATAGCTCTTGCTATCAAAAAAATAAGTATGAAGCCCAATGCCTTCACTTACTAGCTATGTCATCTCAAACAGATTACTTAATTTATCTGAGCCTCACTAAAATGGGAAGCATGATCTCACTCAAAGAATTCCTCTGAGGACTAAATGAAACTAAATGTATCTGATGTAATATACACATTCAATTCTAAGGCTTACGAGTGTTTTTTTTTTCATATATTAATAAAATAGTACTATATTTTTTAATGTTTTTAACCGTTTTGCCCTGTCTTGGTCAGCTCAGGCTGCCGTAACAAAATACCTTAGACTGGGTGGCTTAAACAACAGATATTTAATTTCTCACCATTCTGGAGGCTGAAAAGTTCAAGATCAAGGTTGCAGCAGGATTTGATTTCTCATGAGGACTCTCTTGTTGGCTTGCACACAGCTGCCTTCTCACTGTGTCCTCACATGGTGGAGAGAGAGGGTGCTCTAGTGTCTCTTCCTCCTTTTATAAGAATACCAATCCTATCTGACAAGGCATCCACCCATAGGATCTCGTTTAATCTTAACTACCTCTTAAAGGCCCCAATCTCCAAATACAGTCACATTAGCATTTAGGGATTCAACTCATGAATTTTGGGGTGATGCACGTCAGTTCATAGCATCCCCAATACATGGCATTGCATGCACACAGTTATAACAAATATTTCCTGTTAGATACATCTATGTTGATTATAGCAACACTATTTCTACTTATTTGGTCCTGTGATGTCTTAATTTCCCCCTCATTTCAGTTGTTGTGTTTCCTTGGTGTTCTCTATTCATGTTACTTATAGAGTCTCATTTGGATAGCTTCTCTAACACTTTCCTTTCTTTTTTCCCTAGGTTCCTCAGAGTTCTAATGACACAATTCAGCTATGTTGATGCTTCTGAAAATTTTAAACCTTGGATAAATAAATAAGCTAGCATAAATGCAAGTAATATTTATAAGTACGTGCCTATACTACATTAAGGTAAAAATAAGTTAAATATGTAAATTTAAAAATCTAAAAATTTACTTTCAGAAAGATTATACAAATGAGCATCCCTCCTTTACTTTCTGAATTCATCTCTGACTACTCTTCTGCTCCTTCATTTCAATCTAAAAAAGCATATAATTCTTTGAAAAGAGGCATTACCTACTTTCCACCTGTGACTGATAAAATTTATATTTAAAATGGACAGGCTATTCACCCAGTCCCTAGATGCTGATGTAAGCTTTGACTGCTGTGATGATATGAAAACCATGCCAGTTGAACTCTTCAATATCCCCAAGAACTGTCTAAAAATAGACAAAGCATTTAATTCAGAGAAACACTTAATGAAAGATGGTTATTATTCAATGAACATCTACTTCATGATTGTCTTTGGCAAGAACAGAAAGATGAGAAAAACAAACTCTTCTGTCTTGGAGCTGGTTGGCTAGTTGGAAAGGCACTCACATGAACAAAAATTAAATAAAATGTCATCATTGATTCTCTAATGGAAGTGTCTATAAGATACAAATGATTGGTGGTGTTTCAAGTATACTTTGACTATGGTTGTAAATCAATATTGATGACAGAAAAACTCCTCAAGAGCATTGTCTAGGAGTATTTGCTGTCTTCAATTCCTCTTCTCCCATTGTCTCTTGAATGTGTGCCAAGCGAAGCTTTGATCTCATGACTTTACTGAAATAGCCCCTGACAAAGTCACCCGCTCCCTAAGTGATCTCATTCTCCCCATGCTTTAAACTCTATTGTACATCTCACAGATTTATTTATTCAGCCTGGATCTTTCCATATTTGAACTCTGAACCATCCACTTGAATGCAAAATAGATATTTCAAAAGTATCATACCTAGAACTGATTCCTCAATTCTCTCACACCAACTCTCCTCCATGACCATTCCCTCATCTTACTGGTCACCTAGTTGCCCAGGCCAAAATACTAAATTATCCTTAATTCTTCTCCTTACTTGACATTCTTTATAAAATTCGCCAGCAGGGGAGGGGGGAAGGGGACTATGGGGAGAAGAGTTTTCAGGAACCAGTATAGAGGACACATGGACAGAACCAAGGGGGAAGGTGGAGGCAGGGGAGGGAGGTGGGTTTGGAGGGGGTGGGGGAGGGAGGGGAGAGGATGCAGGCAACTGTAATTGAACAACGATAAAGTAATTAAAGAATTAAAAAAAAAAATTCGCCAGCAAATCCTGCTGGCTCCACCTTCAAATAATATCCCACCAATGCTCGCACTGCTACAAACCACCATTATCTTGTGCCTGAATCCTTCAAAAGCCTCATAACTGATCTCCCTGCTCCCACTCCTTCTCCCTTACAGTTGATTCTCTACACAGTTGCCAGAGACATCCTGCTAAAATTTTAGCCACACCAGTCACCCCTCTGCCCCAAAACCCTCCAATAGTCCGCATCTCACTCAATGCATTGAATGGCCTACAAGGCCCTACGCAGTCTAGAATTGCCTCCTACCTGCAGCTTTAACCGCTCAACTCCTTTCCAATTCCTCTCCCCTACCCTTACTGTGATGCCACCTCACTGGCTTTCTAGCTGCTCCTCAATCACACCGGGCATGCTCCTGCCTTGGGACCTTTGCCTTTGCCATTCTCCATTCCTGAAACACTTACACCAAATATCTATCTGCATGGCTTGCTCCCTCACCTCCTTTAGGTGTTTGCTCAGACATCACCCTTTCATTTAAGTCTTCTGTTTCAGGGTTCAATCAAAGGAGAAAAATCACTTGGAACTAGATGGATAGATGGTACACATAATGCATTAAGTCGAATCCTATAACCAATCTATATTGAGACAGAGGTAGATATAAATTGATTTATAGATAACATAGATTTATATATAGTATCTAATTTATATATAAATTTATTTATTTAAAGAGAGATATTGAGAGAATATCTCAGTATCTCTGATTTCTTACAGAGATGTGACTCTACACAATCATGGGAGCTTATTAAGCAGTCTCTGTAAACCCATTTTCTTTACACCTTCTGCTGGAGCTTGAAGTCCACAGATGAGAAAGTGGGAAGGAAAGATGCACATATAATCAGGGAGAACATGCTGGAATCCAACAGGACACATGAAAACCGACATCAGTTCTCACTGCCCCCAACTTCTTATTGTGGGAGTCCTACACAAGAAGCCTCCCTTGTCATGAGCTAAGCACACAACTGGCCCGGGAGTCAGAGGTGCTGAAGCAGAATGCAGGGAAAGGTGAAGCAGGTGCAGGCCTGGCCCCTGCCCGTATTAATGAAGTGAGCCAACAGATAAACTACAGCATTCATGAGTTACGATGACATCTGTTCTGACCTTTGAAGCACACACACAAAAAAGCAAAATAATGGCTGTTTTACGTCTTCCCTCAAATACTACACAAGAAACATGCAGGGAAGGGAGACACAATTTAGCCTCATGTGACATGTGACAAAACCATGCCCCCTTCCGTGTTCACTCAGACTGAACTCATGATCCTGCCTCCAACGCTCACTATCCTCACCTGAATTGTTTTTCTATATGACACTAACATTCTTTATATTCTACTTAATTGTTTATTTTACTCTCAGACTTGCCCCACTTAAATATGGGATTCATGACGGGGATTTTTTTTTTTATTATTATTCACTAGTCTATGTCTAGGGCCCATAAAAGTGTCCAGCACATAGTAGTCCCTGTGTACATATTCATTGAATAAATGAACCACGGAAGCATTCTGATGAACATTTTTAGGACAATCACATACAGATTTTTCTAACTGAAGCAAATAGAATTAGATGTACAGGTGATGAATTCACAGCCTGTGAAATAGAGAGCTAAAGAACTAATGGGCTGTAATTCATTCATATTCCTTATCCCTTAGGAACAGGGAACGCACATAGGAAAGGGTAAAGGAGCAAGATGTTTTGTAGCATCTTTCAGGTAATACATGATATAGTGAAGATAAGAGTTTGTTCGTGTAAAAGGGAATGTTTATCACTATATTTTGCACATAAATTAGACCTTTGATAGTTATACTTGGCTGCTTCTGATGACTATCTTTAACCTTTTGTCTTTCCTCTTTCTTCAAAATGCTCACAGGGGGTGGAGACCTGTGCTCACACCTGATGTGAGAGATGGAGGTCAGCATTTCATTTTCCCTGCACCTCATTCAGACCCTCCTCAAAGGACACTCCTCCATCACCCAGTGGTAGCATGATTGCTCCCTTTGGTGGAATCTTTTTAGATGGGTTTATCTGCAACACAATTTATCTCTTTATGAACACCTGTATATATATCTTACAAGACAAATATATAAAAGTCAGGGTCTTAACACTAAAGAGATGGCACATACACATTGGGAAAACTCACAATGAACTATTTATGTGGGTCTGAGCAAGATGTACAGAAACTACAGGAAAGAGTCTAGAAATCCAGGCTCCCTAAGGTACCACCCTAAGCACAAAGGGAGGAAGTGGTTACTAGAAGGAGCGGGAGCTGTGGACAGTGGACCTCCCTGAGAGGAGCTGAGACTTTCAACAACAGCCGAGTAAATGTGGCTTCACAGAGGGGTAGCCAGGGTCATAGACACCCTGACCTCTTTTTCTTCCTTCCTTCTAATTTCTTGTCAAGACATCCCATTGGCTGACCCCAACCAGAAAGCAAGAATCACAGGACCTCACAGATGGAATTCCTACCAGTCAGCTTTCTAGGGGCAGATAACAGGTTGGAGAAAAATGTGGAATAAACCTGCAATGACACATGGAAACTATTTCTCTTCCCAGTGAAAGCAGGAACTGGGTCCCTCCTTCTCTTTTTATTCTCCAGAGCACCTTTCACAAATTACTTGGTGTGTATGTTCTATACTCATAACACATACCTGTGAGGTCTACCAACTTGTCTCAAAACGTTGAGCAGAAGAATTTAGGTAGATCTCAGTCACGTCTGCCGAAGGGACCACAGTTTTACGGTCATGTGCCATTTTATAATGGGGATGTTTTCTGAGAAATGCATTGTTCAGTGATTTTGTCATCATATAAACATCATGGAGTGAGTGCACTTACACAAACCTAGATGGTATAGCCTGCTACACACCTAGGCTATACAGAATAGCCTGTTGCTCGTAGGCTACACGCCTGTACAATGTGTTACCATACTGAATACTATAAGCAATTGTAACACCATGGTAAACCATTGTATACACAAACATGTATACACAAAACCATTGTATACACTATTTGTATACACAAACATATCTAAACAAAGAAAAGGTGCAGTGAAATCTGTATGAAAGGTAAAAAATGGTATGCCAGTATAGGGGACTTCCCATGAATGGAGCTTACAGGACTGGAGGCTGATCTGGGTGGTCAGCGTGTGAGCGCTGAGTGGCCGCGAAAGCCCCGACATTACTGTGCACTGCTGTAGACTTTATAACACTGTGTGCTCCAGCTACACTAAATTTATAAAACAACATGAGATTAAGTCAAGCACAAAAGACAAAGATGCAATCAAGAGATGTAGTAAACAAGGGATGTATGAAGCTGCAGCTAGCAACACATGGCATACTGCTTTACAGCAGGTTTTTTTATAAGTAGAAAGAGTACACTCTAAACTAATGATAAAATGTATAATATAATAAGTACATAAGGTAGTAACATATTTATTATCATTATCAAGTATTATGTGCTATACTTTTATACGACTAATAGCACAGTAGGTTTGTTTGCACCAGCATCTCCACAAGCAGGTGAGCAATGCGTTGCACCCCAACATTACAATGGCTACAAGGTCACAAGGTGACAGGAATTTTTCATCTCCATTATAATCTCATGGCACTGCTGTAGTATATGTGGTCACTGTTGACTGCAACGTCGTCAGGTGGCATATGACTGTACTGTAATGACTGCAGGGAGTCCTGAGATTGTCTCTGAAGGACCAGGAGTCAGCTGGAAAAGCAAGAATTTTCCATTAAGAGTTATTTGTGACATCACCAGAGGCAGGACTGACACTTAAGGCCCTGAAAGACCTGAAGTGCTTTTGCCCAGTCCCCTAGGCGAGGAGGCACAGGAATGGTGCAATGAACTCTGAGAACAATAAGCCACTCATTCCCTACAACAGCATCGTTGTGGTAAAATTCTAGGGGGTGTGAATTCACGGACTGGGCCTCACAGTGTGGCACAGGTCCCTGGAAAACAACTCCCTCCTGTAAAAAACATTTTAACCGGGGTCTTGCAGGTTTATCTTATTACTTGATATATTACTCTTTTAGCCTTATAAATTTATACATATGATTTATGTACTGCGTTTAAATGTTGGTCAATGACAGATATAAAGGAAGATCAATAAAGGACTGAGAACTTTAGAACTTAATTTTTTAGATGTCAAGCTAAGGAAATCAGAGAGGGCAACTAGGAACATGACATATATCTTAAAAACCAATTAGCATTCTACATGCCTTTATTAAATAGATACGTCCTTTAACTAGCTTTATTGCTTTCACTCAACATCCTAATAACCTGGAAAGTAGTAAAACTAAATGAATACCTTATTGATTAGCTCTCAAAAATATTATAATATTTCATCTTTCTCATAAAATATGTGCTAAAAATTTATTAGGACATTAATATACAAATTCACCTCTCTAGTGGGATGTGCTATAAATCCAAAACAATATGCTTTCTTTGGTCTTTTCAAAGGTAGCATTCTTGCACAGAACTGCAGAAAACACACGTGAATATAGCAATTTTCAGAAATAAGGGTTTGTCCTTGAGCCTTTCACTTGTGTTCTTAGTTCTCTTTACAGAGTTTTAAAATAGCACAGTTTCTTTATGTCCACTTGAAAGGTCTTGAAAGAAATAAACTATATAAGTATAGATTAAGTAAAGCTCATTTTTTCATTCCTGGAAGCATGATAAAAAGTACTGGGGGACAGCCTTGTTTTTCTCTCAAAGAGAAAGGACCTTGTTTTATTTTCCTTTGGGTTCCCAAAGCTGAAGCTAATGCGGGGCATATTATAGGACTTTTATAAATGTTTTAACCAACTATGTAGCATATATACTAAATATATAGCTGTGTATCTCCATTGTCGTTAAAACACATGCTCTAAGAATTACTACATGACTGTAAGTATACAACATACATGGCTTACTCCAAAATAATTGGAACGATGCCTGTGGCAAACTTTATTAATTAGAACGCTTTCAGCTTCTGGGAACAGAAAGTCTTGCCCTAATGGTGTGAAACAATAGAAAAACGAATTCTCATGCGATAAGAAGTCATGGGATAGGGTGGGCTCATGACTGGTCAGATTGGCCACTCAGTGACCTTCCCAAGGACCCTGATTCTTTCCATCTTCTGTTTTGCTTCATCAGCACGTCAGCCTCATCCTCAGACTGACTCCCCCCTTGGAGGATTCCAGAAATTAATACAGTGTTCAGAGACATGGGTGGGGAAAGACCTTTTACTTCCTGGAATGTTTTTTTTAAACAAGAAAACGTTTCCAAGAATATGTAATGAGTGGTCCTTACGCATATAGCAGACTTCTAGGTCTCATGGGCCAGAAGTATGTGTGTGTTTTCAAGAGACTAAATCTTAATTATTTCAGAATAATTGTCCTCATACATTCTAATAGAGCGATCAAGACTATTGCTAGAAATTTAATTGTAAGTGACCTGTTTATTATAATTCAAGATTTAAGAAAGCTGTGTTTTTATCTGTTTAGCAGATGGTATGGACTACTTACGCAAGAGCAAGAAACTATCTCTTTCCCCAAAAGAATACTCTGAAATTGAACAGAATTATACATACAGGAAATAATATATCTTTAAGAAAACTGTAAGACAAGATTAATTGCTAGCAGTGAAATATTTAGAATTCTCCATAAGAAGAGAGCAGACAGTTTAAAATTCAAAGTATGTCCATTCAGAAATACGTGCCAAAAAGGATTGCTTGGAAAAAATGGATTCAGCCAATGAGAGGTGTCAGCGGTGGATAAGAAGGCAGGAGAAAAAAGTGGGCATTTCTTCCTTCCCTCCTGCCTGGCTTCAGTGGGTTCTGGAGGAGGCTCTGTGCCTTTACTGTTGAGCAACCCCTCTCGCTTGGCTCTAGAACCTTCTAGGCCATTTCCTCCCTTGGCCAGAGTACTAGGTGTTCAAGTGGAGGGCTTGCACTTGAGGCCAGTCCCTGAGTGCCTCAACATTCTTTGTTGGTTCCCTTAGCCCTGCCTACAGCTCTGTAAGTCACTCCTTCATTTAATTCTCTTCAAATTCCCAGCTAAGGTTGCCTTCTGTTTCCTGCCAGAATCCTTCTGATGTAAATAAACTTGCTGAGAGTCTTATCTAAGAGCTCATGAGCTACTTCTTCTGTAAGAATAGTACAGGCAAAAAGAACACAGGTAGTAAATTGACATAGTTTAATACATAATGAGGTCTATGATTGAAATTTATAAGAAAAAATGAGGTTGAAGAGAACATATCAAGAAAAAGGTCTTCAGATACAAATCAAAAGTTTGATAGGAATATGAGGAAAAGATAACATTCTACTTATTTTTAAACCTAAAGATATAATTACAAGGCTGGTGAAAATAAATCTAAGAAATGTACAGCTTGTATTTATTGGTTTTTATGTTTAACAAATTAACAGGTACTTTTCTCCATATGAAGGGCTTCCAAATACATCCACAGGAAGAAATACAGTGGGCCGGCAAAGTCGTTCACTTTAACAAAGTGCGTGTCAGCAATTCTCATGTTTAAAATTGTCACGAACAATGACTTCAAGTCGAAATACTATCAGCACAGGTCACTAGATGTACGAATACCATGGTAAATAAACGAGCTTTTAGTAAACACTAACTATGGGCCAGGCCCAGTGCTGACGTGTGCATCTCCATTTATTTTCTTTTTTTTCTTTTTTAAATTTTTTTAAAATAATTACTTTATTGTTGTTCAATTACATTTATTTGCATCCTCTCCCTTCCCCTCCTCCCTCCCCCTCCAACCCCACCCCCCCTCCCCAGCCTCCCTCCTCCCCTTTGGTTCTGTCCACGTGCCCTCCATAGTGATTCCTGAAAACCCTTCTCCCCTTTGTCCCCTCCCCCCTCCCGCCTGGCTATTGTTAGACTGTTCTTAATTTCAATGTCTCTGGTTAAGCTTTGCTTGTTTTTTGCTTTTGTTGATTATGTTCCAGTTAAAGGTGAGATCATATGGTATTTGTCCCTCACTGCCTGGCTTACTTCACTTAGCATAATGCTCTCCAGTTCCATCCATGCTGTTGCAAAGGGTATAAGCTCCTTCTTCCTCTCTGCTGCGTAGAATTCCATTGTGTAAATGTACGATAGTTTCTTGATCCACTCATTTATAGATGGGCACTTAGGTTGTTTCCAGCACTTGACTATTGTGAATTGTGCTGCTATGAACATTGGAGTGCATAGGTTCTTTTGAATTGGTTTTTCAGGATTCTTAGGATATAATCCCAGTAGTGGAATTTCTGGGTCTAAAGGCAGTTGCATTTTCATTTTTTGAGGAAGTTCCATACTGTTTTCCACAATGGCTGCACCAGTCTGCATTCCCACCAACAGTGCAGTAGGGTTCCCTTTTCTCCACATCCCCTCCAACAGTTATCTGTTGCTTTGTTGATGATGGCCATTCTGACTGGTGTGAGGTGGTACCTCATTGTAGTTTTAATTTGCATCTCTCTGATGGCTAATGATGTT
>PVJI01016792.1:0-37343 GCA_004026765.1 Micronycteris hirsuta
AAAAAAAAAAAAAAAAAAAAAAAAAAAAAAAAAAAAAAAAAAAAAAAAAAAAAAAAAAAAAAAAAAAAAAAAAAAAAAAAAAAAAAAAAAAAAAAAAACAAAACAAAACAAAAAAAAAAACCAGAAACAGTTTACACAAACAACCTAACCCTACGCCTACAAGAACTTGAGGACAACAGCAAAGACACCCCATAGCAAGTAGAAGGAAGGAAATAACCAAGATCAGATCATTATTAAATGACATAGAGACTAAAAGGACAATTCTAAGGATCAATGAATCCAGGAGCTGGTTCTTTGAAAAGATAAACAAAATAGACAAGCCTTTAAGCAGGTTCATCAAGAAAAAAAGAGAGAGGACCCAAATAAACTCATTCAGAAATGAAAGAGGAGATATTACAACTGATGCCACAGAAATACAAAGGATTATAAGTCACTACTATAAAGAACTGTATGCCAAGAAATATGAAAACCTAGAAGAAATGGACAAATTATTAGAAAAATATAATCTTCCAAAACTCAATAACGAAGAAACAGAAAGCCTGAACAGACGAATAACAGCGGATGAAATTAAAGAAGTAATCAAAAACCTTCCAATACACAAAAGCCCTGGACCAGATGGTTTCACAGGAGAATTCTACAAAGCATTGAAGGAACAAATAACACCTATCCTTCACAGACTATTCCAAAAAATCCAAAATGATGGAAGACTCCCAAACTCTTTTTATGAGGCCAGCATCATCCTAATCCCAAAACCAGAAAAAGACACAACGAAGAAAGAAAACTTCAGGCCAATATCACTGATGAACATTTACGCTAAAATCCTGAACAAAATATGAGCAAACCGCATCCAGCAATACATGAAAAAGATCATTCACCACGACCAAATGGGTTTCATCCTAGGGATGCAAGGATGGTACAACATTCGCAAAACAATAAACGTAATACATCACATAAACAAAAGCAAAGACAAAAAGCACATGATCATACCAATAGATGCAGAAAAGGCATTTGATAAGGTGCAGCATCCATTTATGATAAAGACACTTAGCAAAGTGGGAATAGAGAAGGCATTCCTCAAAATAATAAAGGCCATATATGAGAAACCTACAGCCAACATTATACTCAATGGACAAAAACTAAAATCTTTCCCACTAAGATCAGGAACAAGACAAAGTTGCCCACTATCACCACTTCTATTCAACATAGTACTGGAAGTTTTGGCCACAGCAATCAGACAAGAAAAGGAAATAAAAGGCATCAAAATTGGAAAGGAGGAAACAAAACTGTCATTGTTTGCAGATGACATGATAGTATACTTGGAAAATCCTATAGATTCTGCCAAAAGGCTACTCGATCTAATAATTGAACCTGGCAAAACAGCAAGATATAAAGTCAATATCCAGAAATCAAAGGCATTTTTATATACCAACAGTGAAACAGCAGAAACAGAAATCAGGAAAAAAATCCCATTTGATATAGCAACAAAAAAAAAAAAATAAAATACCTGGGAATAAACCTAACCAAGGACGTAAAAGACCTGTACTCAGAAAACTACAAAACACTGAAGAGAGAAATCATGGAAGACACAAACAAATGGAAACACATACCATGCTCATGGATTGGAAGAATCAACATCATCAAAATGTCCATACTCCCCAAAGCAATAAATAGATTCAATGCAATCCCTATCAAAGTACCAATGACATATTTCACTTCAAAAATTTATATGGAGCCATAAACGACCCCTAATATCAGCTGCAATTTTGAGAAAGAAGAGCAAAGCAGGAGGGATCACAATTCCTGATATCAAACCATATTACAAGGCCAGTGTAATCAAAACAGCTTGGTACTGGCATAAAAACAGACAGATAGACCAATGGAACAGAATAGAGAGCCCAGAAATAAACCCAAGTCTCTACAGGCAATTAATCTTAGACAAAGGGGTCAGAAGCATAAAATGGAATAAAAATAGCCTCTTCAACAAATGGTGTTGGGAAATCTGGATGGCTAACTGAAAAAAAATGAAACTCGAGCACCAACTTACACCATACACAAAAATAAATTCAAGGTGGATAAAAGACTTTAATGTAAGTCGTGACACCATAAAAGTTCTAGAGGAAAACATCGGTAGGAAAATCTCAGACATTCCACGCAGCAACATCTTCAGTGATATGTCCCCTAGAGCTAGGGACATAAGGGAAAGAATAAACAAATGGGACCTGATCAAAATAAAGAGCTTCTGTGGGGCTAAAGAAAATAGTAAAAAAATAAAAAGAGAACCAACCGTATGGGAAAACATATTTGCCAATGATACCTCAGACAAGGGTCTGATCTCCAAAATATATAAAGAACTCATACAACTCCAGTCCAGGAAGACAAAAAACCCAATTAAAATTGAGCAATAGACATGAACAGACACTTCTCGAAAACGGACATACAGAGGACCCAGAGTCATATGAAAAGATGCTCAACATCATTAGCCATCAGAGAGATTGAAATTAAAACCACGATGAGATACCACCTCACACCAGTCAGAATGGCCATCATCAACAAAGCAACAGATAACTGTTGGAGGGGATGTGGAGAAAAGGGAAGCCTACTGCACTGTTGGTGGGAATGCAGACTGGTGCAACCATTGTGGAAAACAGTATGGAACTTTCTCAGAAAAATGAAAATGGAACTGCCTTTCGACCCAGCAATTCCACTACTGGGATTATACCCTAAGGATCCTGAAAAATCAATTCAAAAGAACCTATGCACTCCAATGTTCATAGCAGCACAATTCACAATAGCCAAGTGCTGGAAACAACCTAAGTGCCCATCTACAAATGAATGGATCAAGAAACTATGGTACATCTACACAATCGAATTCTACGCAGCAGAAAGGAAGAAGGAGCTTATACCCTTTGCAACAGCATGGATGGAACTGGAGAGCATTATGCTTAGTGAAGTAAGCTAGGCGGTGAGGGACAAATACCATATGATCTCACCTTTAACTGGATCATAATCAACAAAAGCAGAAAGCAAGCAAAACCTAACCAGAAACATTGAAATTAAGAACAGTCAATAGCCAGGGGGAAGGGGGGAGGGGACAATGGGGAGAAGGGTTTTTCAGGAATCACTGTAGAGGACACATGGACAGAACTAAGGGTGAGGAGGGAGTTAGGGTTGGAGGGGAAGGGAGGATGGGAGGGGAGACGTTGCAAATAACTGTAATCGAACAACAATAAAGTAATTATTTAAAAAAATGGCTAAAAAAGTTTTTTGAAACTAAAGAATATGATAAAAGGATCAGAAAAGAAGAAATAATAAGTGCTAAAATATGGTTTCATAAAATAGAGATCTTCCATTTCATTTAAAAATTTGTAATACTTTATTGATTTTTACTGTAACTATTATTTTTGTTTTATTTTTTATGCTATTAAAGTTGTCCCACTTTTTCTCTTTTGCCTCCCTCCACCCATCCTGACTCACGCTTCCAATGTCAATCTCCACACCATTGTTCATGTCCATGAGTCCTTCGTGCATGTTCTTTAACTAATTCCTTTACCTTATTTCAATCAGTCCCCAGCTCTTCCTTCCCTCTTACAGCTGTCAGTCTTTTCCATGATTCCATGCCTCCAGCTCAGATTTGCACATTAGTTTATTTTGTTCATTAGACTCCTCTTATAAGTGAGATCACATGGCATCTTTCTTTCATTGACTGACTGACTTCAATTGGCTTAATGGTTTCCAGCTCCATCCATGTGGTGTAAAAAGGCAGGAATCCCTTCTTTTATTTCGCTGCATAGTATTCCATTGTGTAAATGTACCACTGTTTTTTATACACTCTTCCACTGATGGGCACTTAGGCTGTTTCCAGAACTTGGCTGTTGTAAATGATGCTGCTATGAACATTGGAGTACATAAATTCTTTTGAATTTGTGGTTTGGAATTATTTGGGTATATTTCAGCAGTGGAATCACTGTGTCTAAAGATAGTTCCATTTTTAATTCTTTTAGGAAATTCCATACTGTTTTTCAACATGGCTGCACCAGTCTGCATTCCCACCAACAGTGCAATAGGGTTCCCTTTTGTCCACATCCTCACCAGCACTTGTTTTTTGTTGATTTATTGATGGCCATTCTGACAGGTGTAAAGTGGTATCTCATTATGGTTTTAATTTGCATCTTTCTGATGACTCGTGATGTTGAACGTTTTTTCATATGTCTACGGGCCATCTGTGTATCCTCCTTGGAGAAGTATCTATTCAGGTCCTTTGCCCATTTTTTAATTGGATTGTTTATCTTTCTGGTGTTGAGCCGTATGAGTTCTTTATATATTTTGGAGATTAAACCTTTGTCTGATGTATCACTGGCAAATATGTTCTCACACACAGTCAGTTCTCTTTTCATTTTGATGGTGTTTTTTTCAGCCATGCAGAAACTTTATAATGTGATATAGTCCCATTTTTCCTTTATTTCTCTTGCCCTAGGACATATATCAACAAAATATTGCTACATGAGTCATCTGAAATTTTAGTGCCCACGTTTTCCACTAGTATTTTTATGGTATCAGAACTTATATTTGTCTTTTATCCATTTTACATTTATTCTGGTATAGTTTCATTTTTTTAAAAGGTACCAGTCCATTTCTTCCAACACTATTTATTAAAGAAGCTATTTTTACTCCATTGTATGTTCACGTCCCCTTTGTCAAATATTAATTGACCATGAAGGGTTTATTTATTTTTTTTATTATTTTTTAATTAATTTTTTTTGTTTAATTACAGTTATTTGCAGCCTCTCCCCTCCCTTCCCCTCCCGTCCCACCCCCCCAACCTCCCTCCTCCCCCTTAGTTCTGTCCATGTGTCCTCTACAGTGATTCCTGAAAACTCTTCTCCTCATTGTCCCCTCCCCCCTCTTCCCTGTCTATTGTTAGACTGTTCTTAATTTCAGTGTCTCTGGTTATGTTTTGCTTGCTTTCTGTTTTTGTTGGTTATGATCCGGTTAAAGGTGCGATCATAAGGTATTTGTCCCTCACTGCCTGGCTTACTTCACTTAGCATAATGCTCACAAAACAAGCCTCTACAAATTCAAGAAAATTGAAATCATGAAGGGTTTATATTGGGGCTCTGTATTCTGTTCCATTGATCTATGTGTCTGTTCTCATGCCAGTACCAGGCTATATTGATTAC
Source organism: Micronycteris hirsuta (assembly GCA_004026765.1). Taxonomy (NCBI): domain Eukaryota; kingdom Metazoa; phylum Chordata; class Mammalia; order Chiroptera; family Phyllostomidae; genus Micronycteris; species Micronycteris hirsuta. Next base: position 5,178 of record PVJI01016792.1, read on the forward strand.
ATTAGCTTTGTAATATACTTTGATATCTGGTATAGTGATCCCTCCTTATTTGTTCTTTCTGAAGATTGGTAAAGCTCTTCAGGGTCATTTTTTGATCCATATAAATTTTTGGAATATTTGTTCTAGATCTGTGAAATATGCCATTGGTATTTGAATAGGAATTGTGTTCAATCTATAGATTGCTTTGGGTAGTATAGACATTTTAATTCTTTCAATTCATGTACATGATATATGCTTCCATTTGTGTGTTTTTTCCTCAATTTCTTTCTTCAGTGTTGTATAGTTTTCCAACTACAGGTGTTTTAACTCCTTGGTTAAATTTATTTCTAAGTACTTTATGTTTTTTGTTGCTGTTGCTATAGTAAATGAGATTTTTTTCTTAGTTTCTCTTTGTGATTGCTCATTGATAGTGTACAAATGTCATCAATTTTTGAATTGACTTTTTATCCTGCTACTTTGCTAAATTCACTAGTTAGGTTTCGTATTTTTTTAGTGGAGATTATAAGGTTTTCTATTATACTATAAGGTTGTCTACAAATAACAGTTTTCTTTATTCCTTCCCAATTTGGATGCATTTTATTTCTTCTACTTGTCTGATTGCCATAGATAGGACTTCCAGTAATATGATGAAATAAAGTCATAAAAGCAGACACACTTGTGTTGTTCTTGATCTTAAGGGAGACACTTTTGGTTTTTGACCATTGAATATTATGTTAGTGTTAGGTTTTTCTTATACGGCCTTTAATATGTTGTAGTATGCTCCCCCTATTCCCACTTTGCCATGTATTTTTATCATAAATGTGTGATAGATTTTATCAAATGTGTTTTATGTGTCAATTTGTAATATTATGTGATTTTTGTCTTTCATTTTGTTTATGTGATATATCACATTTCTTGATTTGTGAATATTATGCCATCATTGCATTCCTAGAATAAATCCCACTCGATCATGGTGTTTTATCTTTTAAATGTATTGCTGGATCCAGTTTGCTAGTGTTTTGTTGAAGTTTTTAACATCCATGTTCATCAGAGATATTGGCCTGTAATATTCTTCCTTCATTGTGTCTATAACTCGTTTTGGGATTAGGATAATTACTGGCCTCATAAAGGGAGTTTGGGAGTCTTCCCTATTCTTGAATTTTTTATAATAGTTTGAGAAGGATAGATGTTATTTCTTCTTTGAATGTTTGGCAGTTTGTCTGTGAAGCCATATAGTCCAGGGCTTGTGTGCCGGGTGCTTTTGATTACTGCTTCAATTTTGATCATTGTTATTGGTCTGCTCAGATTTTCTGCTTCTTCCTGACTCAATTTTGGAAGATTGTATGTTTCTAGAAATTTATTCATTGTGCTGAGATTGTCCAACTTATTGGCATATAGTTGTTCACAGTAATTTCTTACATACCTTTAGGGGAGGAAAATTGTTGTCAAAACAACAATCACAAATAAAAGCAGCAATGGATGAAGTGAGAAGCATAAAATTTATGACATATAGAAAACAAATAACACATTTGCAGAAGTCCTTCTTTATCAACAATTATTTAAAATATAAAGAGGTGGCCCTGGCTGGTGTGGCTCAGTGGTTGAGTGCCAGCCTGCAAATCCAAGGGTTGCCAGTTCAATTCCCAGTCAGGGCATATGACTGTGTTGCAGGCCAGGTCCCCAGTAAGGGGCACACAAGAGGCAACCACACATTGATGTTTCTCTCCCTCTCCTTCTCTCTCCTTTCCCCTCTCTAAAAAATAAATAAAATGTTAAAAAATAAAAGTATTTAAAAATAAATAAAATATAAATGGGTGAAAGTCCAATTAAAAGCCTGAGACATGCAGAATAGATTAAACATACATATTGCACCTATACGTTGTCTACAGCAGACTCATTTTACATCCAACAACAAAGATTTCGAAGTTGTAGAGATGGAGGAATCAAGTAAAAAAAGAAAAAAGACTCATGGACATTAGTGCACTGATTATGGGAGAGGGAAGGTGAGAGGGGGACATGGAAGAGGGTATAAGGGGCAGAAATGGCAATGGAAAAATACAATGAAAATAAATTTAAAATTTTTTAAAGAATCAAAAAGATATTCCATGCAGATAGTAACCAAAGACTGCTGGAGTGGCTATAGTATTGTCAGATAAAATAGATTTTAAGACAAAAATATTGCAAGAGACAATGAAGGACATTACCTATTGATAAAAGGATCAATATCATCAATAATATATAACAATTATAAACACACATAACAGAGTCAAAAAATATATGAAGCAAAAACAGATGTTTAAAGGGACAAATAGGTCTCTAATAATATCTAAAGAAATCAATGCCCTACTTTCAATACTCCACACAACAACCAGTCAGAAGATCAATACGTAAATAAACGATTTCAACAATACTACAAACCACTTGGACATGCAGACTTATACGAAACATGTCACCCAACAAAAATACAATAAACATTTCTGTCAACTAAACATGAAAATTCTTAAGGGTAGGCCATATACACTACCTAACAAGTACCAATAAATTAAAAAAGGAATAAAATCATACAATGCCTTGTATAACCAAAATGAAATGAAACTAGAAATGAATAACAGAAAAAAGAGTGGAAATTTTTCAAATATGTACAAATTAATCAAAACACTCTTGGAAAATAAGTGGATCAAAAAATAAATTACAAGCTAGAAAACACTGTAAGATAAATAGAAATAAAAACAGAACATAATAAAAGTTATGCAACATCACAAAGGCAGCACAAAGAGGGAAATTTATAGCTATAAATTCCTAAATTAAAAAGAAGAAAAATTCCAAATTAATAATCTAACTATAAACTATACTGAAATTTAAAAAAATAAGACTATACAAAATTCAGAGCAAATAGAGGGGAAGACATAAAACTTATAGGGCAGATAAAAGAAAGAAAAAAAAACAATAGAGAAAAATCAACAGAAAGAAATGTTAGTTATTTGAAAAGATCAACAAAATTGACAAACATTTCTCTAGGTTACTTTAAAAAAATAGAAAAGACTCAAATCAGGAAAACCAGAAATTAAAGTGTGGACATTACTGCAGATCTTTCCAAAATAACAATGTTTATAAGAGAACAATGTGAACTATTCTAAGTAAAGACATTTGATCTCATAGTTGAATTGGAAAAATTGGTAGAAACACAAAATCTATGCAAATGGACTCAAGGAGAAAAAGAAGTTCTTACCAGACTAAAGCAATTGGTTGAATAAGTAATCAAATTTCCCCCATCAAAGGAAAGTCCAGAGTCAGGTAGCTGGTAAATTCTACCAAAAATTTAAAGAGTTAACACTAATAATTTTCAACTCATCTAGAAAATATTAAAGAAGGTGTTATATACTGAATGTTTATGTCCCGTGTTTATCTTAATTCATGCAGAAAAAACATTTCACAAAGTCTAATACATTTCCATGATAAAATCCTTTAACATAAAAATAATTTAAAAAGGGCCTTTCTCAACATTATGTAGGGAATTTTTGAAAAATAAACAGCTAGGCCTGCCGCTGGTCTCCGTGGTCATGAGGTGATGCTCACGGCCAAACGTGATGCAAGCAATGCAGTCCAGGGACAAGAGGATGGACAAGTTGGTGTTGCTGGCCATTCAATCCAGTCCGGCATGAGGGAAAATACCTCCAGCAGTGTTCTTGACATCATTGCCACTTGCGACTGTCTTCAGAAAGAAAGCAAATCTGGGGGGGGTGGGGAGATGGCGGCAGAGTAAGAGGGAGTCGGATCGGCTTCCTCCACCCAATAGTGGGATATCTGGCTGATTTTCTGAGGAGCAGAGCGATCACCCAGCTTATTTCAGGAAGATTGTCCACCATGATTGCGCATAAAACTGAAAGATCAGCCTGTGCGACATTAAAACCTGGAATTGTGAAAAGAACAGAGTGGGACCCAGACAAGAGTCAGCCCAAAAAACAGAGACAGTGACACAAAATTAACTTCGCTGCTCCAGAGAACTTCACAGATCAATTGAAGAATCAGAGGCTAGCAAGAAGAATCCCACAAACAATTGGAAGACACAGAAACTATCCCCAAATGAAAGGAAAGGAGGAAGCCCCAGAAAGAATGATAAAGGAAACAGAGGCAAGCCAACTATCAGATATTGAGTTCAAAGCACATGTTATCAGGCAGCTCAAGAAACTCGAGAAGCTTGATGAACTCACAGAAAACTACCAGAAACTACAGAAAAACTATAATGAACTCACTGCAAACTATGTCAACATGAAAAAGGAAATAGAAACTATTCACAAGGGCCAAGAGGAAATGAAGAATACAATATCTGAACTGAAGAACAAAATAGAAGGAATCAAAAGCAGGCTCGATGAGGCAGAGGATCGGATCAGCGAGCTGGAGGACAAGGTAGAAAAAAGCACCCATAAAGAGCAAGAACAGGAAAAGAGGCTCAGAAAGAATGAAGAGGTATTAAGGGAAATGCAGGACAACATGAAATGTAACAATATTCGTATAATAGGGATACCAGAAGGCGAGGAAGAGCAGCAAGGGATGGAAAACCTGTTTGAAAAAGTAATAATGGAAAACTTCCCTAATATGATGAGAGGAAAAGCCACACAAATACAGGAAATATAGAGAGTCCCAATCAAAAGGAACCCTAACAGGCCCACTTCAAGGCACATCATCATTAAAATGACAAAATTCCAAGACAAAGAGAGAATCCTAAAGGCAGCGAGACAGAAGTAGGAAGTAACATACAAGGGAACCCCAATAAGGTTAGCAGCTGACTTCTCAATGGAAACACTCCAAGCCAGAAGGGAATGGCAAAAAATACTCCAAGTAATGAGAACCAGAGGCCTGCAACCAAGACTACTCTACCCAGCAAGGCTCTCAATCGAGATAGATGGCCAAATAAGGAGCTTCCAAGACAAAAGAAGTCTAAAAGAATACACCTCCACCAAACCAGCTCTGCAAGAGATCCTGAAGGGACTGATTTAAGGAAAAGAAGGGAAAGAGAGAGAGTGAGGAACACAGGTACAAAAAAAAATGGCAATGAATAAGTACCTATCAATAATAACCTTAAACGTAAATGGATTAAATGTTCCAATTAAAAGACATAGAATAGAGGAATGGATAAGAAAGCAAGACCCACACATATGCTGCCTACGAGAGACCCACCTCAGGACAAAAGACTTACACAGACTGAAAGTGAAGGGCTGGAAACAAGTTTTCCAAGCAAACGGACAAGAAAAAAGAGCTGGGGTAGCAATACTCATATCAGACAAAATAGACTTCCAAAAAAGGGCCATCAAGAGAGATCCAGAAGGACACTTTATAATACTCAGGGGAAGAATCCACCAAGAAGACATAAATATTGTAAACATATACTCACCGAATACAGGAGCACCCAAATACATAAAGAAAATCTTGGAGAACTTCAAGAAAGACATTGATAACAACACAATAATAGTAGGGGAATTCAACACCCCACTGTCAAAAATGGACAGATCCTGCAAACAAAATATCAGCAAAGACATTGTGGCACTGAGCAATGCCCTAGAAGAAATGGACTTAATTGATATATATAGGGCCCTTCACCCCAAAGAAGATAAATACACATTCTTTTCAAATGCACATGGAACATTTTCAAAAATAGACATGATAGGACACAAAACAATACTTAAAAAATTCAAGAAAATTGAAATCATAACAAGTTTTTTCTCTGACCACAAGGGACTGAAATTAGAAACCAATCAAAAGGAAAAAAATCCAAAACACTCAAAATCATGGAGATTGAATAGCATGCTGTTAAACAATGAATGGGTCAAGGACGAGATTAGGGAAGAAATCAAAAAGTTCCTTGAAACAAATGAAAATGAACTGAGAACAACCTGAAGCTTATGGGACACAACGAAAGCACTCCTGAGAGCGTAGTTCATAGCAATACAGGCCTACCTAAAAAAAACAGAAACAGTTTACACAAATAACCTAACCCTATGCCTACAAGAACTCGAGGAACAACAGCAAAGACAACCCAGAGCAAGTAGAAGGAAGGAAATGACCAAAATCAGATCAGAATTAAATTACTTAGAAAATAAAAGGACAATTCTAAGGATCAATGAATCCAGGAGCTGGTTCTTTGAAAAGATAAACAAAATAGACATGCCTTTAAGCAGGTTCTTCAAGAAAAAAAGAGAAAGAACCCAAATAAACTCAATCAGAAATGAAAGAGGAGATATTACAACTGATGCCACAGAAATACAAAGAATTATAAGTCACTACTATGAAGAACTGCATGCTAAGAATTATGAAAGCCTAGGAGAAATGGCCAAATTTTTAGAAAAATATACTCTTCCTTTGAGAAAGAAGAGCAAAGCAGGAGGGATCACAATTCCTGATATCAAACCATATTACAAGGCCAGTGTAATCAAAACAGCCTGGTACTGGCATAAAAACAGACAGATAGACCAATGGAACAGAATAGAGAGCCTAGAAATAAACGCAAGTCTCTATGGGCAATTAATCTTCGACAAAGGAGGCAGAAGCATAAAATGCAGTAAAAATAGCCTCTTCAACAAATGGTGTTGGGAAATTTGGATGGCTACATGCAAAAAAATGAAACTCGAGCACCAACTTACAGCATACACAAAAACAAATTCAAGGTGTATAAAAGACTTTAATGTAAGTCGTGACACCATAAAAGTCCTAGAAGTAAACATCTGTAAGAAAATCTCAGACATTCCATGCAGCAACATCTTTAATGATATGTCCCCTAGAGCCAGGGACATAAAGGAAAGAATAAACAAATGGGACCTTATCAAAATAAAGAGCTTCTGTGGGTCTAAAGAAAAAAGTATTAAAATAAAAAGAGAACCAACCATATGGGAAAACATATTTACCGATGATTCCTCGGACATGGTTTGATCTCCAAAATATATAAAGAACTCATACGACTCCACTCCAGGAAGACAAAAAAACCCAATTAAAAAATGGGCAAAAGACATGAACAGACACATGTCAAAGGAGGACATCCAGAGGGCCCAGAGGCATATGAAAAGATGCTCAACATCATTAGCCATCAGAGAAATGCAGATTAAAACCACAATGAGATATCACCTCACACCAGTCAGAATGACCATCATCAACAAAGCAACAGATAAGTGTTGGAGGGGATGTGGAGAAAAGGGAACCCTACTGCACTGTTGGTGGGACTGCATACTGGTGCAGCCACTGTGGAAAACAGTATGGAATTTCCTCAGAGAACTAAAAATAGTACTGCCTTTTGACCCAGCAATTCCAGTACTGGGATTATACCCTAAGATCCCTGAAACACCAATTCAAAAGAACCTATGCACTCTTATGTTCATAGCAGCACAATTCATAATAGCCAAGTGCTGGAAACAACCTAAGTGCCCATCTACAAATGAATGGATCAAGAAACTATGGTACATTCACAGAATGGAATTCTAGGCAGCAGAGAGGAAGAAGGAGCTTATACCGTTTGCAACAGCATGGGTAGAACTGGAGAGCATTATGCTAAGTGAAGTAAGCCAGGTTGTGAGGGACAAATACCACATGATCTCACCTTTAACTGGAACATAAACAACAAAAGAAAATAGCAATCAAAACATAACCAGAGTCATTGAAATTAAGAACATTCTAACATTAGCCAGATGGTTGGGGGGAGGGGACAATGGGGAGAGGGGTTTTCGGAAACCACTATGAAGGACACAGGGACAGAAGCAAAAGGGAGGAGCGAGGCAGGGAAGGGAGGTGTCGATAGGGGGTGGGAGAGGGGAGTGGAGAGGATGCAGACAATTGTAATTGAAAAACAATAAAGTAATTATCTTAAAAAATAATTTAAAAAATAAAAAAATATATCAACTGTTGGTAAGGATGTGAAGAATTAGAACCCTTGTACATTGTTCATGAGAATATGCAACAATTGGGCTGCTGTGAAAAATGTTTGGTGACTCCTCAAAAATTAAACAAAAGTATATTATTCAACAATTTCACTTATCATATAGATGAATCTGAAAAGTATTATGACAAGAAAGAGACTCTAGACACAACACATTATATATTTTATGATTTCACTGGTATTAACTTCTTATAATATGTGAACCTATATAAAGAGAAAGTTGATTTTTTGCTAGGCGTTGGTGGGAGAGGGGAATTGGAAATGACTGTTAAATTAGTATGGGGTTTTCATTTGGGGAAATGAAATATTTTGTAACTACATAGAGGGAACAGTCATGATATTGTTAATGTGAATATACCACCATATTGTGTACTTCAAAATGGTTAATTTTATGTTATATGAATGGATTTTACCTTAATAAACTTTTCCAACACAACAGTTATAAAAATTAATAATCCAGCTGGAAAATGAGAAAAGGACAAGGAAATGTATTTTACTGTAAAAGATAAACAGATGTCAAATAAGCACATGAAAAGATATTCAACATGAACCATCACAGAAATTAAAAATAAAACCACAATAAAATGTCAATACATCCTTATAATGCTCAATAAAATAATGACAGCATAAATGCTGGTGAGGATTCAGAGGAAGTGAATTGCTCATATGTTTTGTTGGGAATGTAATATGATAGAGCACACTCTGCAAAATAATTTTTCAGTTTGTTATAAAAAGAATCATGTAATTGCCATTCAACCTGGCAATTGAACTTCTGGCAGTTTGTCCTCTTATGGAAAAGGAAAACTTATGTGTACACACACACAACAAATCTGTACACCAATGTTCATAGGAATTCTATCCCTAATATTCAAAAATTTAAATCTATCCAAATGCCCTTCAACAAATGGTGGATACTACTCAGTAATGGAAAAGGAACAGCAATTTAGATACACAATGACTTGGATGAATCTCCAGGAAATTATGCTGAATAAAATAAATCAATCTTAAAATGTAATATGTTGCATGATCCCATTTATAAGGCATTTTTAAAAAAATTTACAAAACTACTTTTACCCTGGCTGGTGTAACTCTGTGGACTGACTGCCAGCCTGCAAACCAAAGGGTCAGCAGTTCAATTTCCAGTCGGGGCACATGTGTGGGTTGCATGCCATGTCCCCAGATGGGTGTGTGTGAGGGGCAACCACACATTGATGTTTCTATCCCTCTCTTTCTCCCTCCTTTCCCCTCTCTCTAAAAATAAATAAATCTAAAAACAATTTACAAAGCTACCAAAAAACCACCCTTGTAGAAAAATCTTACTGTGTTGTGGTGCCTTTGTATAGAATGGTATTTATTGATAACACAGAAAATTCCCCTCAAGGGTAAGTATAAGCGTGGCAGGAATATTTCTTTCTGGGTACTGGTTTCTACAGACTATTGGTAAGTAAGTTTTATTTATTTATTTATTTATTTATTTATTTATTTATTTATTATTCCTTTTATTTTAATAATTTATTTATTTTTTTAATTTTTCAAGTACAGTTTTCTGCCTTTTCCACCCACCCCAGCCCAAACTCCCAGCCCTCCCCACCTCCCTCCCGCCTCCCCACCCCCGTATTGTCCATGTGTCCTCTATAATTGCTCCTGCAAACGCTTCACACTTTTCCCCTAAAATTTCCTCCCCTCTCCCCTCTGGTCACTGTCAGCCTGCTCTCAATTTCAATGTATTTGGTTATATTTTGCTCGTGTGTTTGTTTTGTTGATTAGTTTCCTGTTAAAGGTGAGACCATATGGTATTTGTCTTTCACTGTCTGCCTTATTTCACTTAGCATAATGATTTCCAGTTCCATCCATGCTGTCACAAAGGGTAAGAGCTCCTTCTTTCTTTATGCTGCATAGAATTCCATTGTGTAAATGTACCATAGTTTTTGATCCATTCATTTACTGATGGGAACCTAGGTTGCTTCCAACACTTGGCTATTATAAATTGTGCTGCTATGAATATTGGGGTGCATAGGTTCTTTTGGATTGGTGTTTCAGGGTTTTTAGGACAAGCAACCCAATTAAAAAATGGGCAAAGGACTTGAACAGACACTGCTCCAAGGAGGACATACAGAGGGTCCAGAGACACATAAAAAGATACTCACTATTGCTAGCCATCAGAGAGATGCAAATTAAAACCACAATGAGATACCACCTCACACCATTGAGAATGGCCATCATAAACAAAGCAACAAACAACAAATGTTGGAGAGGGCATGGAGGGAAGGGAACCCTAATGCACTGTTGGTGGGAATGCAGACTGGTACAACCACTGTGGAAAACAGTATGGAATTTCCTCAGATAACTAAAAACGGAACTGCTTTTTGACCCGACAATTCCACTGCTGGGATTATTGATTTATTTTTTAATCAATAAAATTTATTTTTTCCATTTTTTAATTTTATTGTTGTTCAAATACTGTTGTCTGCCTTTCCCCCTGCCAATCTCCCCCACATGTAAGAAATGTATTGAAGTGATAGTTGAATTGTGCTTTGGAGGAAGAGTAAAATCTTAAAATGTAAAATATATTATGATCTTCAATGCTTCCCTGACCAACATATATTCAAAACCTAGCCCTGAACCGTTACTTTCTGCCCTTAATCTATTTTTCTGCATAGCACTTATCACCATCTGATATACTACTATGTATTTACTTTTTTGTTTTTGTCTCTCTCCATCCCACTTGAGTGTAAGCTCCACATGAGGACCTCTCTTGTCTCACTGTGGTATTCCCAACATCCAGAAAGTTACTGGAACATTATATGTACTCAATAATTATTTGTTAAATGAATATAGGAATGACACTGATTATAAGACAATGCTTTGTCCTTTGGATGATTATAACTGTCTCTGGTGCACTTTTATCCCAAGCATTCACTAACAAGAATGATTTAGATATTAGAAATTTAAATAATACCAATTATAAAATCATGTATTTGAAATATGTTAATTATTCCTCTTGTTTACCCAAAGTTGCCATCTATTTCGTCAAGCAATATGTTGTCTGGTTAACATATGTAACCAGATTAGTGAAAGGTCTCACATCATTGGCATATAAATATGACAGTTTCTTTTTTCAAGAAACACTATCAACTGCTTCAGTTCAATTCTTGCTTTCTTCCTAGGCATCATTGTCCCTTAACAACATGGTAAAGTTCCATAATTTTCATAATTTTTTATATGAAAGCCATTTCATTTCAGTTATCTTATTCTACTCATATTAAAATTGAATCCCTTACTCATTTCCAAGTATTCCTCTTTCTTGTCCACTTCAACCCTTCCCTCTCTCCCAGATAATCGATAATGTCAGAAGAAATGGGGAAGTCTTATCTTTTCCATACCCCCCTCTTTTTCTTGAGACTGTGTTATTGGGGTGGAGAATAGGAAGAGGGTTTTAGAAAAATATAGCCCCTTAAGGGACCTGCTCTGATAATGTTGCAGTGATATCCTTACTCAATCAAAAAGCCATTCTAGCTTGTTGTCTAGAGGTTAGGGTTTGAGAGGGCAGGAATTGTGCTATATTTCTTTTGTGGACCCTGAGAAAGTAGATACCTACTAAGAAGGGCTTTCTGTGGCTTAACTGGGCTCAAATTTTTTAAAAATACTGAGCCTAGCAGCCATTTCTAAATAGGGGCCTCTCACGCAAACCACATTTCAGCAAGAAGCCTGTTTTACTAAGCTGCTTGCCTTTCACATTGAACTGTGTGCCTGCACTGTTTTACTGCCACTTGTGCCGACCCTTATAAAGCAGTGCCTGGATTTGTATTTCAACACATAGGATCTAGGTTTTTCTTGTTCAATCAGAGCTGCCCAGCTACATACTTGTGAACATCTTCACCAACCAATCAGAGAAGTTCTATTCTGCTTAATCAGGACAGTGCCTTTTGGACCAATAAAATTGTGAGGATTGTAGTTCTCATTTGCATGAGGATAGACTAATCAGGGACCTGGGATGGGACTTCTGTCTATATCAGTCAGCTCCTGTCTGTCTCAGAGAAGGCACTTTCAAGGCTTCTTCTCAGAGAAGACTGCCTTTCTCCAGCTGGAGTTGGAACATCAAAATAAAAACATGGAGGATGTCTCACTGGAGCAGAGTGGAGCACACCATAAGAGGATCAGAGCAGGGCAAAGAACACTTTCCAGCTGGAGAGGGGCCGGGTCCCAGTGCTGCCTAGCTCCAGAGCAGCCTGGCCACAGGGTTTCCTCACAGCCATGCTGTTTAACAGCTGTGCTGCTTCAAAATTGAGCTGTAATATTATTTAGATGTTCCACTGTCATGCTGTTCTATAACTGTGATGTATCACAATTGAGCTGTTTGCACTGAATAAAGTTTCTTTCTTCACTGTACTCCAAATTGGGGATTCCTGTTGATGATGCCAAGGACCGTAAGTTGATTCCTTGATATATACTCCATACTGCAATAGTTGCTTCAAGCTCATGGGCTCCAAACTCATCTTATCCTGTGTGACTCTTATTACAGAGACCAACAACAACTTTAAATTTCTTCTTCCATAATTTTCAAAAATGGGGAATTTGAGCTTTGTATCCTTTGCCACTTTTCTATGAGACTTCCTCCCATGCCATATTTCTAATATTACTTGCACTTTTGATAATACTGTATGGTTCATCAAGCCTAGAGACTGTGGATACATCCCACTAGGATTTAAATGTCGGTGTTCACTTCTTGTAAATATCTGAATTTCATAATTGATTTTACTCTCCCTGGCTTCTGTGAAAAAATATAAATATACTGATCCTTCATTGGCTACTATGTATTTTTTACCTCAGCAAATGATATTTTATGGATTTTCATGGTGAGGGGGAACAGGTGGCTAAGTTGAGTCAAACAAAACACTTGTCTATAAATTTAAACTGTACTTCCACAAATTCAACAGTTAAATATGGTTTAGCCAGAAGGCAAAAGCATAAATAAAGGGACCCCCTCCAGTGTTTAGAAAGGTGTTACTAAATTTGACAGAACATAACAACCCTTCCTTATAAAGGTGTTTTTAAAAACATTTCCGTGTTAAATATATTTTAAAGATCTTCTATCATGAAACTTGATCTATTTTTATAGATATAGAACTGCAAAGATTCCAGTATCCTCTGAGGAGACTTTCCTCACTCCATTGCACACCTTGCTCATTGTTGAGCTTTCCCCACTAGCACACTGTGAACTCCCGAAAGAGAAAAAGGTAACTTCCATTTCTGTATATTCAGCTTCAAGATTGGGGTCAAAACATATGTGGTTCTTTTGAAACATCTGCTGAATAAATGTTTTTAAATCTCATACTAAAGCCTCAACAATGTCATGTTCCTTATCTCTTCAGTCACAATTTTCTGTGCACATTGAGATTGATTCTTAGGCCAGAAGTTATAATGTTTAAAATAGAAATATAAAAAGAAAATCATAATTTAACAATATAATTAACATTTATAGAGAGTTATTAAGTTGTGAGCACTGTTAACCAGGGATTCCAGGAAGACTCTCAGATTAGAATTACAAACAGATAGATTTGGCACAACCACTTTAGTAGCAAAAGTAAATTATTTCTAACATATTTTTATCCTACGAATAATAAGAAACTCTGAATAAGCTCTGAGCAACACTTGTAGAAAGTTCAGATAAAACTTTAGTATAATAGAGTTCTTTTTTAAGCATCTATTTCTTAATTTTAGCCTAATAAGTTTAACTTTAATTATGTTACCTCAACAATTTCTTCCTAAGTTCCCACAGATTTCCCAGGTTTATTTTTAAATATCAGTATTTACTTAAATTTTTAAATCATGCACAGTTATTTGTAAACAGCCTGGCATATCAATCTTTCAATAAAGTTTCCAAAGGAAAACTTTACTCTGGTTTCCAGAGGATTTAGGAACTCCAGAATGGCAGAGAGGGTACATGCCTCAATGAATAATGAACCGTGCTTACATATGAAGTTAAGTGCCTTTCTATGAAGTGGTGTCATAAGATCTCATTAAAATATAACTATATGATATTACCCTTCTAAGCACAATGTAGATCATATTAACAATAACTTATGGCTAACTTAAACAAAGAGAAGAGGTCAGATAAGATCACTAATGGAGCCACTATGATGGTGTCTCCACATTTTGTCATGTGAGATATTGGTTCTTTCCAATTATCAATGGTGTAATATTAAAAACATTAAAGTATCAAATTACATAAATAGAAAAGATAAAGAACGCCCTTTTATTTTCTGTAAATTTCAACTAAGCGTATCATTACTACAATGATACTTTTTATTGCGTTGCATTTACATCATTTACAAAATACTTTAATCTATTCTCAGCTTTCTTATAACAACCTCATAAGCAGTTTAATGCAGATTTATCCCATAATCAATCAATAAAAACTAAAGTGTATCTGCTGTGTACCCAGCATTGTGGTAGGTGCTCTGGGTGTTAGAAAGAAGAATAAATATAATAGTAATATCCATAATATTAGGAAATGGTCATTTAAGTGATGTGTTATAACCAGTACCCATTTTCTACTATACCTTAGTTTAACAATGACTCAGCTGGGACCATTTTTACTTCTGGCCTAAAAAGCATGCTTTTTTTCAGGGGAGTTTATTATCTGCACACTTTTCAGCATAAAACTATAATTATACTTTTAGAGTAAGTCAGAATATTTCTAGAAATACACATGAAAGAAATACACATTATTTAGGAAAAATAGCAAACAAAAAAGAGCTAAAATGGTTTAGTACAGGCTTATTAAATTTTCCTAATAAATATCTAACAAAAGTAAATATTTTATGGCCTTAATCATAGTTATCTACAAGTACATTAAATGGTACATAATTAAAATACACGTTTATAGATTATGTATTTAATATATTCAAGTTTCAGTACTTGTAGAAATTTACTACATATCATTTTTCAAAACAATACCATCAAAACCTGGGTTGTGGGCCAGGTCCCCAGCAGGGGGTGGGGCGTGTGAGAGGCAACCACACCTTAATGTTTCTCTCCCAGTTTTTCTCTCTTCCCCTCTCTAAAAATAAATAAATAAAATCTTTAAAAATATTTTAATTAAAAATGTTAAAATCTTAGTGGAAAAAACAAATGCCTTAAATGGCTAATGTTTCCTTCACAAACTCATTTAAAATAAGCATAGCTGTATTCATTTAAAAATTAAATAAATTAAGGAGAAAGGGTATTCTCCAGGTCTATTCATAAAATACAGAGTTAATACAACCATTGAACATAGCTGTAACTGTAGTCAAAAAAGAGAAATAATTTCACCCTAAAATTTTGCAAACACTAATATTTTTGTATCACGAGGATTGCTGACAAAGTATGTATATTCATTTGTTCCATAGATTCCCTTTAGTGCAACCTACCATCTTCAAAATGATACATCGATCTCAGAATTAAGTGCTGCAATTCAATGCCAATATCACTTTTTTTTTTACAAATGTCAAGTTATCTCAAATAACCATGCAATGGGCTGTAACCAACTGAAATGTGAATATTGCCTCTTTGTCCCCCTGCTCTTCAGATCTGCTACATGATTTTTAATGTTCGCAACAGTGCAGTAATTGAATTACACAACATTAGCTACATGATTATTATGATCGTAAACTCTCATAAAATGTCATTCCTTGAAGTAAAATCCCAAACTCAGAGTTTATAAAGCAAAATCATACCATCTCTTTTGTTCTCTTCTCTATGCCTTCTACCTCAATAAGCCTACAACAATGATGTCCACACTATGTGAAAATAATGTTCATTGAAATTATTTTCATTTCAAGAATTTCAAATGTTTCTGTTTAATGAAATTATTGCTAGACCAATTTATCTCATTTTCTTGCCTATATCACCTCCTCAAACCATGTTCTCTCATGTCCATTCCCTAAACACCAAATTTTAGACTTAATAATACCATAATTCCTGAGATAATTTTCACTCCTTACTCCCTCCTTTGAGAACTTAGTGTACAGTAATATATATGTGCTTTGCATTATTTTGCCATAATATAGTTCATTGGTTCTCAAGTCACAAGCTATCAGCATTTTAAAACGAGCCACCATATCTCAAATTACTGGAGGGAACATAAGTGCTTTAACAAAGAGTTCAGAGACAGATAGGTCCATATTTTACAATATACACAATAATGAATTCCAAATGCAGTAGGAATCTAAATGTAAAAAAAATAAATCCAAGATTGAGCTCTCTTTTAACTCTTATTTAGGTAAACACTAACTATGACTAAAAATCTATTCACTGACATGGAATGATTACCAGGACACACTATTAAGTGGAAAAGAAAACTCAAAAGAGAATCGTACTCCTTGTGTAAGAAATATGTGATATAATAAGTGAACATGTGTCTGCTCATTTGTGCAAAAGATATACAGGAAAGGTATACATACTAGAAACTGAAGAGATTGGTTACATACACATAGTGAAAAGGAAGTGGCAATAAATGAAGAATTGAAACCGCAAAGCAGAGATTAGGAGAAATAACATGTTTAAATGTCTGGATTTTAGAAGTATATTAATGTTTCATATATATTTCATGTGTTAAACATATAAGCAAATAATTAAAATCAACCATGATTGAGAGGAAGCACTCAAAATGAATTCAATCATTAACAAATGACACTGATAAGTAAATAATATAATCACTGAACAAACTTAAGTAGAAAATATCTGTTGTGACTATAATATGCAATTAGATTATAGATAATAAAATCTCAGTAACAATTTATGTGCCTAGCATCCAGATCTTGGTGTCTAAACACCATTCTCCAGTGCTAGAAATCAGGGCCCTTAGGAAAAGTGCTTGTGGATCTAGGGCTGGGGCACAGAAAATGCAAGAGGAGCTTGAAAACTTTGTGCTTCTCAGAAAGTAAGAAAATACTCATAAAAAAATGGGACCTGTCAAAAAAAATACAATCAGGTAAGATTTCTAGTCTCACTACAAGGAACGGATTCATGACTTCTTGTTCCTCTCACCAGTTCTTCTAAAACTTACAAGAATAAGCCAAAGGATAACCCTGAAAGCTAGAAAGAGAAAGGTAAAGCACCTAAGGACACAAAAACTAGAGAAAGAACATAGCAGCAGTGTGTTCTAGGATATCTGTCCCAATAGCAGAAGGTGGTCAAGGCCCTGAGGATCCTGATAGCCATCATAGCCATTGAACATAGCATTGAGCTCAGGCATGCTTATTCTTACCCAGGATATAATTAGATTTTCTTCAACACCAGGCAGACCCAGGAGCACTGGCAAGAGAGATTGATAATTAGTCAATGGAATGTAAGTGGTCAGGAGAACCACTCTCCTTCCCTTGTGGATATAAGATTCCCTCCTCCCTTATCTTAGAGACACTGGCCAAGCAGTTGGAAATGGAAGGGCTATCAAAGGAGATCCTGATTCTATAAGTACTCAACCCAGGAAGCATCATCATCTCTTCCAGTCCTGAGACCCCATTCCACTAATTAAAGACACAAAGGGGCCAGGTGCTTCAGGTAATGGAAAATCCCACCATTACAAATCCCAGACCTAGACACACTCTTTGTCCTCATGGGTTTGAGAAGTTCTTTCCTCAACCAGAGACACTCAGCAAAGATTTCTTGGCAAAACAAGTGTGAAGGTAAGAATTAATCTTTATTCCTGTAGGCTGGAGAATCCCTTACCTAACATAGAAAAACCACAGGGCCAGGCGGCTGGGTGTCACTGCCAGAAGATTCTAGCTTGAAGAGGTTCCTGGCTTGGGAAGTATAATTTATCTCCATTGGGCAGAGAAACTCTTAATCCACCTGGAGATAATGAGCAGCAAAAGAGCACTAAAATAGAGGATTTGCCACAATATGCACCTAGCCCTAGAAATGTATTTGTCCCCATGAACTGGAGTCTCCCTTTCTTCATTCCATAACATGAGAGATCCAAACTGATAAAAGAAAGAGAAAAATGTTTGAAGAGTATTTGAAAAAATAATGCTAGAAAACTTCTCAAATTTGGTGAAATACATAAATTCACAGATTAAGTAACTGAATGAAGCCCATATGAGTAAACCAGAATAATTCTATGTCAAAACACATCATAAACTTCTGATAGACAAAAATCTTGAAAGTAGCCAGACATAACTGGCATAGCTCTTATAGGGAAACACTGATTCAAAAGACAACATATTTCTTATCTGAAACCTTGGAGGTTTTGACTCATTTATCATAATCTTTAGTGTATCCACTACAGGTTTTTCCTTTGTGGCTACCATGAAGCTTACATAAAAGAGCTTAAAGTTATGATATCCTATTTTAAGATGATAAAAATTAACCAAAATAGCATAAATTTTATACTTTTACTCTACCCCTAAAATTTTATATTATTGATGTTACAATTTATGTTTTATATTGTGTTCAGTATCAAATTATTAAAATGTGTATTTAATACATTTATTTATTACTTTACATTATAATTTATAACTGACTTATGCACAACCACTACAATATTAGAGATTTTGACTTTGATTATAAATTTATCTTTACCAGTATTAGCATCCTTTTATTTCAGCATGAAGAACTCCTGGTAATATTTCTTGTAAGGCAGGTGATAATATTGCTACTTAATTTCTGAAGGAGATCTTTGCTTATTATAGTATTCTTGGTTATATTTTTTTGTTTCTTTCAATATTTTGAATATATTATCTCAGTTTCCTGTCCTGTGAATTTTATACTGAGAAAACTACCTATAATTTTATGGTGGTTCCCTTGTATACAAGTGGACTTTATTTAGCTATTTTCAAACTTCTTTTTCTTGAATTAGTTTAGCCTTTTTTAGGTTCAATCTACTTCAGGTTTTTGGAGCTTGATGAATCTGGATGTACATTTCTCTCCTGAATTTTGGCAGATTTTCAGCCTGTAATTTGCTAGACACATCTTCTGTTCTTTTCTCTTTCTCTTCCCTTCAGGAATTTTTATAAAGTGTGTATATTATTCTTTTTGATGATGTACCATAGGCTTTCTTCATGTTTTTCATTCTTTTTCCTTTCTACTCTCATTGGATAATTTCAAATGTTCTTATTCAAGGTCATTGATTCTTTGTTCTGGTTGAGTCTGCTCTTGAAGCATTCTACTAAATTCTTCAGTCCAGTCATTGTATTCCTCAGCTGTAGGATTTTTATTTCTTTTGTTTTTTCGATTGTCCATTTCTTTGTTGAACTTCTCATTTTGTTCATGCATTGTTTTCCTAATTTTGTTTAGCTCTCTATCTATATGTTCTTGTAATTCACTGAACTCTTAAGAGTATCATTCTGATGCTTTTTTAGACATTTCGTAGAGCTCCATTTCTTTAGAAATTAGGTCAAGGCTACACAGAACATCTCTGTATTTTTTTCTTAAAATTGCATGTGAGTCCATTATTTTCTAAAATAGAAATTTTAATTAAAAAAAAAACTGAAAAAGCATGATAGCATATACCAAAACAAAACACAAGCATCAACCAGAAAAATCTAAAGGATAAATCTGGAAATATCTAAGGTATTTTAATTAATTACACATTGGAGTTTAGCCTATAAAATAAATTATGTCCAATAAATTGTGTAAATAAATCATTAGGAGGCAAGATGGAAGATGAGGGAATGGAAGCCACACTAATCTCATCCCAAGACCAATCTGGAATTACAACTAAATTGTGGAGAAATAATTCAGAACAAACAACTGAACAATAGTAAGAAAGAAGCCTTATAACCTCAGACAGAAAAATTAGCTTCATTACAACCTGTTTGGTAAGAAGTGTGGTAGAGACTCAAGAGAGCTGGCTGGGCACTCACAGGTGGCAGCACCAGAGGGATAATTAACCAGTAGGTTAGATCCTCCTGATAAGAATGGGGTCTGAACCCTAAGCTTGGATCCCTAGCCTAGAACACCAGAACCCCAAACCACAGATAACAACCGGCAGTGAGAAGCGGCAGGGTTGCTCTCCATCAGAGATGGATGGCTTAAGACTGAAAGAGCCATTTAAAGGGCCAATGCACAAATTTTCATTTGTAACCATTTATCCATGGCTCCAACAAAGGCAGAGAAACAGTGGGCTACAGATGCCTGAGGAGAGACTGGGGACAGGAGCATTGGGGAGAGAGCTGAGAGAGTAGCCACGGGGATCCTGGTGTTGAGTCATCCTCCATGCAGCCGCAGCCATCATGCTAAGGCAGACCACTCCCATGTGAGCAGCAGTAGCCTGAGGGGAAACAACAGCCCCACCCTCAAGAGAGACTCTGCCCTGGCTTTGTGGTGCTTAAGACTGACTGCTGAGTGCAGAGTGACTAGATTAACAACTGAAGGAGACAACCACAGACAGTAAATACCTGGGAAAGGGAGGGGCAGAGTGGATTGAAGATGCTTGAGGAGAGACTGGGGATGGAGGTTTTGAGAACAGAGCTGACACAGTAGCCACAGGGATCCTGGTGCTGAGTCATCCCCCATACATCAGCAACCATCATGCTCAGGCAGGCCACTCCCCTCCAAGCAACAGCAGCCAGAGGGAAAACAACAGCTCCGCCCCCAGGAGGGATTCTCCCCTACCCTATGGTGCTTAAGCTTCACTGCTGAGTGCAGAGTGACTAGATTAACAACTGAAGAAAACAGCCACTGGCAGTATGGGAGCAGGCTGTCTAAGGTCAGATGGGGTCAACATATGACATTACCAGAGGCAGATACAGAAAGAAAAAATAGTGCTAAATACCAGAGGCTACCTTGATGAAATCCACTGTGGTCTTCTCCATGATTAGTGATATTTTCTATATTACATAGCTTTCTAACACCCATTTCTTGTCCAGAAAGTTAGTGCATATTAAGTCACTAGAATTTATACTATACTTTATTTCTCTCCTTTCTCATAATAGTCTTAATTTCTCTTTATCATTATTAATACTAGTTCAATTGTTGTTGATAGTGGTATTGAGGGGGGATATATTTTTTCAAATGTGGATCTGTTCCCTGGGTTTTGTGGTTTTGCTCTGGCAGCACCTGCACAACAGCATACAAGAAATGATGGGCAGAGTGACCTTCAGTCAACCAGCAGGAGGGAAGGTCTCACCGAAGTATGACTCGACAATAATCAAAACCCAATTACATCCGGAGAGCCAACAAAAACAGCATAAAGGCCACCCCAAGAGCATTAAGTTCAGGAGATCAAGGAGACTGCACAACTGACCCTCACAAGTCTCCTACCTTAGAAGTTCATACCACAAACTCAGGGAGTCAAAACAGATCAATCTAAGAAGCAGAGGCAAACAAGAAGAGTCTCACAAACAATGGGAGGACAAAGAAACAAACCCCGAATGAAAGAAAAAGAGGATTCCTCAGAAAGAAGGCTAAATGAAATAGAGGCAAGTCAACAATCAGATATTGGGTTCAAAACAATGGTTATAAAGAGGCTCAATGAGCTCACTGAGAATTACCAAAAGCTACAGGGAAACTACAATGAACTCACTGCAAACTATATCAACATGAAGAAGGAAATAGAAACCATCAACAAGAGCCAAGAGGAAATGAAGAATACGATTTCTGAATTGAAGAGCACAGTAGAAGGAATCAAAAGCAGGCTAAGATGAAGCAGAGGGTCAAATCATCAAGCTGCAAGACAAAATAGAAAAAAAAAATCCCAGAAAAAGCAGGAAAAGGGGAAAAAATTAAAAAAGAATGAAAGGTGTTAAGGGAAATGCAGGACAACATGGAACATAATATCTGTATAATAGGGATACCAGAAGGAGAAGAGGAGCAAGAGATAGAAAACCTGTTTGAAAAATAATGATGGAAAACTTCCCTAACTTGATGAGAGAAAAAGTCACATAAATCCAGGAAGCACAGAGGATCCCAAAAAGAGGAACCCAAAGAGGCCCACTTCACGGCACATCATAATTAAAATGGCAAAAATTCCAAGACAAAGAAAGAATCTTAAAGGCAGCAAGGGAGACACAGGAAGTAACATACAAGGAAGTCCCAATAAGGCTAGCAAATGACTTCTCAGTGGAAACACTGCAAGCCAGAGTGAATGATAAGAAATATTCCAAGTAATGAAAAGCAAAGGCCTGCAACTGAGGCTACTCTATCCAGCAAGGCTCTCTATTAAAATGGAAGCAGTTTCTCAGACAAAAGCAGGCTGAAAGAATACACCTCCACCAAAACAGCTCTGCAAGAGATGCTAATGGATCTGCTTTGAGAAAGGAAAAAAAAGCATGACAGAGAAAGGGACATGGATACGAAGAGACTAAAATGGCAGTGAATGAGTATCTATCAGCAATAACCTAAAATGTAAATGCATTAAGTTCTAAAATCAAAACACATAGAGTAGCTGTGTAATACGCAAGGGAAGAATCCATCAGGAAGACATAAACATTGTCAACATATATGCACCCAACATAGGAGTGCCCAAATACAGAAGGAAAATCTTGGAGGACCTCAAGAAAGATATAGAGGGCAACAAATTTGTACTAGGGGATTTTAAAATCCCACTGTCAAAAATGGATAGATTTTCTAAACAAAATATCAACAAGGATATTGTGGCATTGAATAATATCCTAAATCAAATGGACTTAAATGATATATAGAGAACTTTTCATCCCAAAGTAGCAAAATACACATTCTTTTCAAATGCACATGGAACATTTTCAAAGATAGACCACATAATAAGACACAAAACAAGCCTCAACAAATTCAAGAAAATTGAACTCATATCAAGCATTTTCTCAGACCACAAGGGCCTGAAACTAGAAATCAACCTCAAGGAAAAAAACTCAAAAACACTCAAATTCATGGAGATTGAATAGCATGCTAGTAAACAATGAATGGGTTAAGAATGGCATTAAGGAAGAAATAAACAAGTTTCTGGAAACAAATGAAAATAAACTCACAACAGTCCAATGCTTATGGGACTCAGCAAAGTTAGCCCCGAGAGGAAAGTTACAGTGATACAAGCCTTCCTAAAAAAGAGATGAAAACATTTCAGATAAACAACCTAACACTGTACCTACAAGAACTGGAGAAACAATAACAAACAAAGGCCAGAGCAAGTAGAAGGAAGGAAATAACCAAGATCAGAGAAGATTTATATAACATAGAGACTAAAAGAACAATTATGAGAATCAATAAATCCAGAGGCTGGTTCTTTGAAAAGATAAATTCTCAAACCTTTAGCAGACTCATCAAGAAAAAAGAGAGAGGACTCAAATAAATACAATCAGAAATGACAGAAGAGAGATTACAACAGATACTACAGAAATATAAAGGATTGTAAGAAATTACTATGAACAACTATATGCTGAGAAATTTGAAAACCTAGGTGAATTGGACAAATTTCTAGAAAAATAGATTCTTCCAAAACTGAATGAAGAAGCAGCAGAAAGCATGAACAGACTGATAACAGCAGATGAAATAGAAGCAGTAATCAAAAAACTCCCACCACGCAAAAGCCCTGGACTGGATGGTTTCACAGGAGAATTTTACAAAACATTTAAGGAAGAGCTAACCCCTATCCTTCTCAGAGTATTCAAAAAAGTCCCAAAGGAGACAAGGCTCCCAAACTCTTTTATGAGGCCAGCATCACCCTAAACCCAAAACCAGACAGAAACAGCCATGAAAGAAAAGTACACACCAATATTCCTGATGAACATAGACACTAAAATCCTCAACAAAATATTGGCAAACCACATCCAGAAATAGATTAAAAAGGTCATACACCATGATCAAGTGGGATTCATCCCAGTGCAAGGATGGCACGATATTTGCAAATCAATGTGTATAACACATCACATAAACAAAGGGAAAGACAAAAGTCAAATGATTGTATCAATAGGTACACAAAAAGCATTTGATAAGGTACAGCACCCATTTATGATAATCACATTCAGCAAAGTGGGAGTATAGGAAGCATAACTCAACACAATAAGAGCCATATATGTAAAACCTACAGCAAACATACCCAATGGGCAAAAGCTAAAAGCTTTCCTACTAGTATCAGGAATAAGACAAAATGTCTGTTTTCACCACTTCTATTCAACATAGTATTTGAATTCCTAGCTACAGCAATCATAAAAGAAAAATAAAATAAAAGGCATCCAAATTGGAAGGGATGAAGTAAAATTGTGACTGTTTACATATGATATGATAGTGTATATAGAAAACCCTATAGACTACACCAAAATCTATGCAATCTAATATGTGAATTTGGCAAAACAGCAGGATTCAAAGTCAATATTCAAAATAAAAAGCATTTTTATACACACAAAAAATATCAGAAACAGAAATCAGAAAAAATACCATTTGATATAGCAACAAGAAATAAAATACCTAGGAATAATCCTTACAAAGGAGGTTAAAGTCCTGTACTCAGAAAACTACACAATGCTAAAGAAAGAAATTAAGGAAAACACAAACAATTTGAAGCATGTACCATGTTCATGGATTGGAAACATTAATATCATAAAAATGTCCATATTACAAGTCTATATTACAGTGTTCACAGTAATCAAAACAGTCTGGTACTGGCATAAGAATAGACACATAGATCAATGGAACAGAACAGAGAGCCCAGAAATAAACCCAAGTCTCTATGGTCAATTAATATTCAACAAAGGGGGCAGAAGCATAAAATGGAATAAAAATAACCTGTTTAACAAATGGTGTTAGGATATCTGGACAGCTAAGTGCAAAAAATCAAATTCGACCATGAACATACACCATACTGAAAAATAAACTCAAGATGGATAAAAGACTTAAATATAAGTTGCAACACCATAAAACTTAATACCATAAAATGTATAAAGAACTCATATGACTCCATTCCAGGAAGACAGATAACCCAATTAAAAAATGGACAAAAGATCTGAACAGACACTTTTCCAAGGAGGACATACAGAAGGCCCAGAGACATATGAAAGTATACTCAGCATCACTAGCCACCAGAGAGGTGCAAATTAAAACCACAACAAGATACCACTTCACACCAGTCAGAATGGCCATCATAACCAAATCAACAAACAACAAGCGCTAGCAAGGTTGTGGAGAAAAGGGAACCCTAGTACACTGTTGGTGGGAATGCAGACTGGTGCAGCCACTGTGGAAAACAGTATGGAATTTCCTCAGAAAACTAAAAATGAAACTGCCTTTTGACCTCACATTCCATTGCTGGGACTATACCCTAAGTATCCTGAAACATGATTTCAAAAGAACCTATGCACCCCAATGTTCATAGCAGCACAATTTACAATACCAAGTGCTGGAAGCAACCCAAATGCACATCAGTAAATGAGTGGATCAAAAATCTGTGGTACATTTGCACAACGGAATACTACACAGCAGAAAGAAAGAAGGAGTCTCTACCCTTTGCGACATCTTGGATGGATCTGGAGAGCATCATGCTAAGTGACATAAGTGGGGAGGTGAAAGACAAATACCATATGATCTCACCTATAAGTGGAACCTAGTCAACAAAACAAACAAGCAGGCAGAATACAACCAGAGACATTGAAATTAAGAACAAACAAACAACCAGAGACATCGAAATTAAGAACAAATCAGAGACATTGAAATTAATGGGAGGAAAAGTTGAAGGATTGTCAAGGAGACATGGACAAAGCCAAAGGGGGGGTACATTTGAGTGTGGGAGATGGGGATGGCTGGGTGTTGGGATTTGGTAGGGGAAAATGGAGAAAACTGTGCTTGAACAACAATAAAAAACAATACTTGAACAACAATAAAAATAAAAGAAATTATTAAATAAATAAATATTGAAGAGAGAGATCTTCCTTACAAAAAAAAAACTTCCAATTAATAAACATAAAGAAAAGAGGGAGATAGAGAATAACCAATAGGTAGACACCACATAAATAAACTCCACAAATATGAACCATGGATGAATGCTAAAATTACTGGGTGAAAGTTTGAGAAGTAGAATTTACAAAATCTCAATGTATCTTCCCCAAAACAATGATCAACTATGGTGGAAATGATAGGATTTTACATTGGAAAATCTTAACAGACATCAACTCAATCAAGTGAGCAAGGTTAACATCACCAGGGGTTAGACACATGGGCATCAAGAAGCCCTTCATATTATGCATAGAGAAAGACATCAAATTTGTGTGGTATGCTTACCAAAAATAAATAACCTCTGTCTAATCATTAGAAATACATAAATTGAGAGACATTCTACAAAATAACCAATTGATGTCCTTCAAAATATATAAGTCATATAAGTCATGAAAGACAGGGATAAATTAAAGAACTTCTCCAAGTTGGAGGAGACTAAGAAGATATAATAAACATTTGCATCTGGGATTCTGGATAGAATCCTGGTACAAATAAGTAGAATGAGAGTAAATTTGGTAAAAATAAAATTTCTATAGTTTGTTTAATAATATTGTATTTATGTCACTTTTTTGTTCTTGGTAACTATTTAATGCCATGTAAGAGGTTAGCATTAGGGGAAGAAAGATGAGGAGTAAAAGAGCATTCTGTACTATTTTAAAACTGTTTTATGTACATAAAATTAGATAAATTAAAAATGAATAAAAATGAACCACCACATTATCACCAACCTCTAATTTTACTTTTGTTCCAATTAAGTAATCATTATTTTTCCCTGGCTGGTGTGGCTTAGTGAATTGAGTGCTAGCCTGCGAACCGAAGGGTTGCTGGTCTGATTCCCAGTCAGGACACATTCCTGGGTTGCAGGTCAGGTCCCAGTAGGGGGTATGTGAGAGACAACCACACATTGATGTTTCTCTTCCTCTCTTTCTCCCTCCATTCTCCCCCAAAAATAAATAAATAAAATCTTTTAGGATAGTTATTTAAAAGAAATAAATCATTATTTTATGGTTGCCTGTCAATACTTTAGGTTGAAGGATGTAACACTTCTGCCTCCCTTTCCCTGAAAAAAAACCCAACCTATTTACATCTTTTTCTATAACTTCATTCCCAAAAGCAATTTTTCTCCTCCCTATTGTTCACATTCTTCAGGAATTGGCATCTGACTGATTAAAAGCAATCAACTTATCCTATTTGACTACAGTGGTCAATTCAGGGGTATATACCTTAACCAATATAGAATAAGATGTGAAAAGGTGTATCAGGAGACCTCTCGGTCCCATCAACATGCTATTTTCTGTTCTTTAAGGAAGTACATCTGGCACTATTACAGACACTTCTGTTAACATGAAGGTAATTTGACAAAAATGAAGCTGACACACAGAGTAGGACAAGTTTGAGATAATTATAAAGAATATAAACAGAGGAGGGAAAGATGGTGGCAGAGTAGGAGGAAGCAAGATTGACTTTCTCCAGCCCACTGGTGGGATATCTGGCTGAATTTCTGAGGAGCGGAGCGATCGCCCAGCTTCATTCCAGGAAGAATGGCGACCAGGATTGCACATAAAACTGAAAGATCAGCTGGTAGGGAGTCTGCTTTGGAGTGAAGGCGTCCCTCGGGACTCGCAGGGAGCCGGGAGGTCTGCAGATCCAGTTGCAGCAGCTTCCCAGTTTGTTCCAGGAACTGTGGGAGGGAGCTGGATTGGGGTGTGAGAGTTGCCAAAGCAGGCACACACATCTGTTGGGAGAGTATTGGTCCCCAGCAATCCGGAGGTTGGTGTGTACGTGGGGACTGGTCTGCAGAGGCCAGCGATCCCAGCAGGAGGAATTGGAGATTGAACTGAATGGGAGACCCAGGCCCGGAACTCCGGGACCAGGCGTGTACCCTGCGAAGCCAGTCAGGGGCGGCTGGGGGTGGTGCCCGACCGGGCGCCCAGGCCTGCAGTTTGCAAGCGCCGAATCCAGAGACAAAAGTGGTCAACAAATACAGGGACACGGATCTCATTACTGGAGGGCCTGAGACACAACCCAGCCACTGTGATCGGAGACCTGCGGTGCAGACTCCCTCCGTGGGAGAAAAACAGGGGAGCAACATCGAACCCCACTGAGGAGAGACACAGACCTCACAAACTCTGACTCAGGGTGGGGGTCAGGCAGCCCAGAGGAGGTGATGCGAACTCCTAGAAACTCGGTTGGAGGCAGGACAGCAGCTGAGAGTGCAGCTCAGGAAGAAAGCAGGGAAGTCTGATATCTTCCCAGCCTGTCACAGCCCTGACCAGACGCTGTTGAAGCCAGGCAAGAGAAGTCTTTTTTTTTTCATCTTTCTTTTTTTTCTCTTTGTTTCTTTGTTTGTTTTTCCCGACCCTTCTTCCTATCTGTCCTTCTATATTTTTTAACTCCTTCTACCTTTCCTTCATATGTTATTTCTAGTTTTCTCTTCTTTTTATTTCTTATTTTTTATTATTTTTTATTTTATGTTATTGTAGTATTATTTTTTCTTTACCTTTCCTTTTCCTTTTATTTTGCTTTATTTTCCTTCTTTTTCTCCCTTCCCCTCTCTTCTTTATCCACAGGTGAGACATTAAAACCTGGAATTGTGAAGACAATAGAGTGGGACCCAGACAAGAGTCAGCCCAAAAAACAGAGACAGTGACACAAAATTAACTTCGCTGCTCCAGAGAACTTGACAGATCAATTGAAGAATCGGAGGCTACCAAGAAGAATCCCACAAACAATGGGAAGACAAAGTAACAATCCCCAAATGAAAGGAAAGGAGGAATCCCCAGAAAGAATAATAAATGAAACAGAGGCAAGCCAACTATCAGATATTGAGTTCAAAGCATATGTTATCAGGCAGCTCAAGAAACTCGAGAAGCTTGATGAACTCACAGAAAACTACCAGAAACTACAGGGAAACTATAATGAACTCACTGCAAACTATGTCAACATGAAAAAGGAAATAGAAACTATTCACAAGGTCCAAGAGGAAACAAAGAATACAATATCTGAACTGAAGAACAAAATAGAAGGAATCAAAAGCAGGCTCAATGAGGCAGAGGATCGGATCAGCGAGCTGGAAGACAAGGTTGAAAAAAGCACCGAAAAAGAGCAAGAACAGGAAAAGAGGCTCAGAAAGAACGAAGAGGTATTAAGGGAAATACAGGACAACATGAAACGTAACAATATTTGTATAATACGGATACCAGAAAGAGAGGAAGAGCAGCAAGGGATGGAAAACCCGTTTGAAAAAGTAATAATGGAAAACTTCCCTAATATGATGAGAGAAAAAGCCACACAAATCCAGGAAATACAGAGAGTCCCAATCAAAAGGAACCCTAACAGGCCCACTTCAAGACACATCATCATTAAAATGGCAAAATTCCAAGACAAAGAGAGAATCTTAAAGGCAGCGAGGCAGGAAAAGGAAGTAACATATAAGGGAACCCCAATAAGGTTAGCAGCTGACTTCTCAATGGAAACACTCCAAGCCAGAAGGGAATGGCAAGAAATATTCCAAGTAATGAGAACCAGAGGCCTGCAACCAAGACTACTCTACCCAGCAAGGCTCTCAATCGAGATAGATGGCCAAATAAGGAGCTTCCAAGACAAAAGAAGTCTAAAAGAATACACCTCCACCAAACCAGCTCTGCAAGAGATCCTGAAGGGACTGATTTAAGGAAAAGAAGGGAAAGAGAGAGAGTGAGGAACACAGGTACAAAAAAAATGGCAATGAATAAGTACCTATCAATAATAACCTTAAAAGTAAATGGATTAAATGCTTCAATTAAAAGACATAGAATAGCAGAATGGATAAGAAAGCACGACCCACACATATGCCGCCTACGAGAGACCCACCTCAGGACAAAAGACTTACACAAACTAAAAATGAAGGGCTGGAAATAAGTTTTCCAAGCAAACGGACAAGAAAAAAGAGCTGGGGTAGCAATACTCATATCAGACAAAATAGACTTCCAAAAAAGGGCCATCAAGAGAGATCCAGAAGGTCACTTTATAATACTCAAGGGAAAAATCAACCAAGAAGACATAAATATTGTAAATATATACACACCCAACACAGGAACACCCAAATACATAAAGAGAATCTTGGAGGACATCAAGAAAGACATTTATAGCAACACAATTACATTAGGGGACTTTAACACCCCACTGTCAAAAATGGACAGATCCTCCAAACAAAATATCAGCAAAGACATTGTGGCACTGAACAATGCCCTAGAAGAAATGGAATTAATTGATATATATAGGGCCCTTCACCCCAAAGAAGATAAATATACATTCTTTTCAAATGCACATGGAACATTTTCAAAAATAGACCATATGATAGGACACAAAACAAGCCTCAACAAATTCAAGAAAATTGAAATCATAACAAGTTTTTTCTTTGACCACAAGGGACTGAAATTAGAAACCAACCCAAAGGAAAAAAACCCAAAACACTCAAAAGCATGGAGACTGAATAGCATGCTGTTAAACAATGAATGGATCAAGGATGAGATTAGGGAAGAAATCAAAAATTTCCTAGAAACAAATGAAAATGAACTGACAACCACCCAATACTTATGGGACACAGCGAAGGCAGTCCTTAGAGGGAAGTTCATAGCTATACTGGCCTACCTAAAAATAAAACAGAAACAGTTTACACAAACAACCTAACCCTACACCTACAAGAACTCGGGGAACAACAGCAAAGATAACACAAAGCAAGCAGGGGAAGGAAATAAACAAGATCAGATCAGAATTAAATGACATAGAGACTAAAAGGACAATTCTAAGGATCAGTGAATCCAGGAGCTGGTTCTTTGAAAAGATAAACAATATCGACAAGCCTTTAAGCAGGCTCATCAAGAAAAACAGAGAGAGGACCCAAATAAACTCAATCAGAAATGAAAGAGGAGATATTACAACTGATGCCACAGAAATACAAAGGATTATAAGTCACTACTACGAAGAACTGTATGCCAAGAAATATGAAAACCTAGGGGAAATGGACAATTTTTTAGAAAAATATAATCTTCCAAAACTCAATAAGAAGGAAACAGAAATCCTGAACCAACCAATAAAAGCAGATGAAATTAAAGCAGTAATCAATAAACTTCCAACATACAAATCCCTGGACCAGATGGTTTCACAGGAGAATTCTACAAAGCATTTAAGGAAGAACTAACACCTATCCTTCACAGACTATTCCAAAAAATCCAAAATGATGGAAGACTCCCAAACTCTTTTTATGAGGCCAGCATCATCCTAATCTCACAACCAGAAAAAGACACAACAAAGAAAGAAAACTTCAGGCCAATATCACTGATGAACATTGATGCTAAAATCCTCAACAAAATATTAGCAAACCGCATCCAGCAATACATTAAAAAGATCATTCACCATGACCAAGTAGGTTTCATCCCAGGGATGCAAGGATGGTACAACATTCGCAAAACAATAAGCGTAATATATCACATAAACAAAAGCAAAGACAAAAATCACATGATCATATCAATAGATGCAGAAAAAGTATTTGATAAGGTACAGCAACCATTTATGATAAAAACACTTAGCAAAGTGGGAATAGAGGGAGCATTCCTCAACATAATAAAGGCCATATATGAGAAACCTACAGCCAACATTATACTCAATGGACAAAAACTAAAATCTTTCCCACTAAGATCAGGAACAAGACAAGGTTGCCCACTATCACCACTTCTATTCAACATAGTTCTGGAAATTTTGGCTACAGCAATCAGACAAGAAAAGGAAATAAATCGCATCCAAATGGGAAAGGAGGGAACAAAACTGTCGTTGTTTGCAGACGACATGATAGTATACTTAGAAAATCCTATAGACTCCGCCAAAAAACTACTCAATCTAATAATTTAATTTGGCAAAACAGCAGGATATAAAGTCAATATCCAGAAATCAAAGGCATTTTTGTATACCAACAGTGAAAAAGCAGAAACAGAAATCAGGAAAAAAATCCCCATTTGATATAGCAACAAAAAATAAATAAAATACCTGGGAATAAACCTAACCAAGGAGGTAAAAGACCTGTACTCAGAAAACTACACAACACTGAAGAGAGAAATCATGGAAGACACAAACAAATGGAAACATATACCATGCTCATGGATTGGAAGAATCAACATCATTGAAATGTCCATACTCCCCAAAGCATTATATAGATTCAATGCAATCCCTATCAAAGTACCAATGACATATTTCATGGATATAGAACAAACACTTCAAAAATTTATATGGAACCATAAACGTCCCCGAATATCAGCTGCAATTTTGAGAAAGAAGAGCAAAGCAGGAGGGATCACAATTCCTGATATCAAACTATATTACAAGGCCACTGTAATCAAAACAGCTTG